>VOPJ01016469.1:0-57104 GCA_014673585.1 Semibalanus balanoides
CGTAAGCATTCTTATTTGAGTATTCTTACTGATTTTAACGGTGTAGGAGAATATAAATGTTGAGAAATAAGGGGGCGCAAAATACACACGTAGATGTTGTCATGCGACCTGCAAAATGATTTTTAAAATGAAATAGTATGCTAGTCTGTCAAACCTACATAACATTTCGAATTAAAAAAGTATTTTGAAACTTTCGGTGTGAACGACCGGATAGACAGACAGACTTTCTTTAAATATAAATATCGATTTTGGATATGTTAAAATCCGAACATTTTAGGCGACGCTGCCCTGTTAGCCGTAGTGGGGGAGGACAAAACGGGAGTCCCCCCTATTTCCCCAGTTTCGGCGCCCATGCTACTATTTCCAACTAAAAACACAAATTAAAGCTAGTTGTTATAAATCAAATATCTGTAGTATGATTTGAATCACATTAGAAGGAAGTTCACTTCATTTTTAACATGGTGTTTTAATCGAGATAGCAGCCTGGTAGGATTGTAAAACGCCGACGATTCCGCCCACTCAGGCTGTTTAGACGAGACGGGAAAGGCGTATGACGTCACACCCAAGGTTAATGACGCTCACCGGCCAGCCGCCGCAGTCAGGCCGTCGCCTGGAGCGGCGCGTCTGTCGGTTTGTCGGTGGGTTTTTTTCACGCCTGCCCGTCCGGTATACTACGCCTACTCTCTCTGAATACCTGCGCAGCACATAAAGATGAATAATACTTGACTACGACGGCCTGCCAGGCCGGGCCTCTTGCAGGAGGGGGCTTCGTGTCCGCCAGACAGGTGGTGTTTTAATATTTTCCGTGATCTCGTCTGATCATGATCTAATGTCGCTGCTCAAGAGCTGGGGTTTCAGAGGCAAAATAACTCAGCCTCGGTGCCGTCTACCCGCATGCCTCTGCGATTCGAAGCCATCCAACATCGCCGTTCTCGTACCTTTCATTTATGCGTATATTTAACGGTGTTTAAACATCTTTGCGATGCTTTTATACTTTGTAATTGGACGAGGCTCGCTGAACTTTACCAGCTATTCTCTTTCATGCGCTCCAACTCTCATGATGTTGCTGTCAAGAGCGTTTCAGAGGAAAATAACTCAGCTGGTGGCGTTACCCGCATGTCTGCGAGTTCGAAGCTCAACATCGGTCTGCCTTTCATTTATGGTTATTTTAACGGTGTTTAAAATGTTGGATGTTTAAATGATGGAGAGTGGGAAAATTATATATATCACCCGCAATGCGCTATATGGCTAGCCTGATTCAATTACAAACCTTCCAACATCCGTAGTGTACACCTTTGAGAACATGAACTGCCAGAATTCCAGTTTATTTAACTCATTTTAACAAAAAAAAATGTTTTTACATATCTTAAAACATGCTTATGCTCTCCTACGTAAATATAAATAAAAAATGAGAAAGAGAGAGAGAGAGAGAGAGAGAGAGAGAGAGAGAGAGAGAGAGAGAGAGAGAGAGAGAGAGAGAGGACGAGAGAGAGGAGAGAGAGAGAGAGAGAGGAGAGAGAGAGAGAGGAAAGAGAGAGAAAGGAGAGAGAGAGAGAGAGAGAGAGAGAGAGAGAGAGAGAGAGAGAGAGAGAGACGAGAGAGAAGAGAGAGAGAGAGAGAGAGAGAGAGAAGAGAGAGAGAGAGAGAGAGAGAGAGAGACGAGAGAGAGAAGAGAGAGAGAGAAGAGAGAGACGACGAGAGAGAGAGAGAGAGAGAGCGAGAGAGAGAAGAGAGGAGGAGAGGGGGAGAGAGAGAGAGAGAGAGGAGAGACGAGAGAAGAGCAGAGAGAGAGAGATGGAGAGAAGGAGAGAGAGCGAGAGAGAGAGAGAGACGAGAGAAGAAGGAGAGAGAGAGAGAGAGAGAGAGAGGAGAGAGGAGAGAGAGAAGGAGAGAGAGAGAGAGAGAGAGACACATGCATCAGAAGTTTCAACTGGGCACTAACTTGGAGACTGCATAGTCTTGGTGAAACATAAAACATGTCATAGATGCCTTAACTGGGCCACTAAATCGAGACTGCATTATTCATCTGGCTGAAACATAACACCATGCTCATCAGATACTTCACTGGGCACTAACTCGGAGACTGCATATCTGGCTGAAACATAACACAGTGCTCATCAGATGATTCACTTGGCATTTTTTAAAATAACTTAACTACTTCTAAGCCGCCACCCATGAATAGGTGGCCAGGAGCACCCCCGCCCTTTCTATCCCAACGACGCACATCACCTTACGTTAACACCAGAGAACAAAAGAGAAACTCGGAGACTGCATTATCTGGCTGAAGCATAACACAATGCTCATCAGATACTTCCCTGGGCACTAACTCGGAGACTGCATTATCTGGCTGAAAACATAACACCATGCTCATCAGATGCTTCACTGTGGCACTAACTTCGGAGACTGCATTATCTGGCTGAAACATAACATAATGCTCATCAGATGCTTCACTGGGCACTTACTTGGAGACTGCATTATCTGGCTGAAACATAACGCCATGCTCATCAGATGCTTCACTTGGCACCAACTCGGATACTGCATTATCTGGCTGAAACATAACACAATGCTCATCAGATGCTTCACTTGGCATTAACTCGGAGACTGCATTATCTGGCTGAAACATAACGCCATGCTCATCAGATGCTTCACTGGGCACTAACTCGGAGACTGCATTATCTGGCTGAAACATGACACCATGCTCATCAGATGCTTCACTGGGCACTAACTTGGAGACTGCTTTAACTGGCTGAAACAACATTATGCGTATCAGACGATTCACTAGGCATTGACTCGTGCACTACAGGGGGTGGGAGGTGATTTCCGCCCCCTCAGGTTTTCAAGTAGTCGAAAAAGAGCGGCGCGCAGCAGCGCCAATTTTTGCACAGCTGTTAACCCGCGAGTCACTGGGGGTCTTTTTTAGCCCCCCTGAGGAATATCTAAAATATCTAACGAAAAAATGAAGCTATCAATTCCAAACTTCTAGTACCTGACTGGACATCTTTTTTACACCCTTTGCAGTTTTTTGTTTTAAATTTCGTCAGAATTTTTTTGAGATAAAGGAAAATTAGTGACGTCACTACACACGATTTTGACACCAAAATCAGCTAAACCTTAGGAGACTGTACGAAGTCATCTAGAGAAAAAATGGAATCCAAAAAAGAAGAAAAGATAGCAATTTTTCAAGAAGTTACAATATGGCATCTCAGATTTTTTGGCAAGCAAAGTGATTTTCTGACGAGCCCAAAATTTTTCAAAAATTCTACTTTTTTGAACAAACGACCCCCAAAAAAAATCAAAACTTTTTAAGATATCTCGCAAAACGATATATGTCAAAAGTCTTATCATATTCAACAAGAATACCTAAAATTTCAACATGCATATCTGTATTTTTCGATGATGATTGACATCTAAGTATGCGGTAACTCGCGCACGTCAATTTTGAAATTTCATTTTTGTCTTTTTTGAAAGATACACACAATAGAGCAGCACTGGTATTTCTCGAGACAAAACCGGGTCTACTAAAATCTATTGTTTAACTGTATTAATCAAATTTTCAATTTTGACCTTTTTTGTGCCTGACTTCTAAACCCTTTACTTGAACCGTTTCATTTACTGGATACTTAAATCAGGTGGTAAACTTGAGTAATCAATTTCGTATCCTACAGTAAAATAGTATGTACAACATGTGTTGCATGACTTTCGTATAATTTTTGGGCATAGTGACCGTATGTGACCTGACCTTGACTTAGACATTTTGCCTAAAATCCCCGATTAGCTCATTCTGGATGTGTGTCATGCATTTGAGAGCATTCTGGGTGATCAGGTTGCAACCAATTGCTTTTGATGGAAAATAAATGGGTCTATACAATTTTTGTCTGTAAAAATTTTGACCTCTTTGCTGGCCTGTGACCGTCAACCATGACTCTTAGGGCAACACAAATTATTTTACGTCGAATAATTTTCCTGGACTATCGATTGCCGTTTGATTCAGCGCGATCGTCCGATTGGTTCCGAAGATACAAGGGGTGACTAAAAAAACCCCCCCAGTGACTCGTGTTACAGAAATACCCCAGTGACTGCCGGGTTAAAGCATCAATTACTCAGATGGTCTAAAAATTACTTCGGGTCATCTCAGGTTAGGTCACCAGACTAGGTCACGTGACCACACCTCCAAAACGTTTGTGATCTTACAATAGACATAGTTTTTCGCTGACCGGTTTCAAACTTACAGGATTTGATAAGATCGTAGTTGGCTGTAATTTGTTGATTTGTTTTTTATATCGGTGACCTAAGGTTGGGTCAATTTCGTGATTTTCTTCATTGACTATTTATAAGGGAATGATAAATTATGCTAATGCTTCCTATTCAGATAATTTATATTGCATCGGGTCAGTTATTGCAGAGTCATGTTATTTTGGCTCATTGTGGATGACGCAAGTGCAATTGTTGCTCAATAACCGTTGCAAGGCCAATTCAGGTCATCTGAGGTCATCAGCAATGGTTTGCTAACAACTCCTTATATTATACGATAGAGACGATCAGATGACACCAATATGTTTTTTTTTTCTCGTCAAGCTTTGTCGCCCTATGCAAAATGACCTACCTAGGTCACCAAATGACTTTGAACTGAGGTCAACTTGATCAGTTGACCTAACCAGGTCACTGTTAGTATGATTAAAAGTGCCTTGACGAGAGAACACGGTGGTGTCAAAATTATTGTCCTATCTTTGCTAGGTGAACTGTTGTTTACGAAAAACAGCTTTGCTCAACATAGCTCTGGTCATCTTTGATAAACTTTAAAGCTTCAGTCATTGATTTTATCTAAAGTCTGAGGACATACTGGTGATTGTATTTTGCAAAAGCTTTCGATGATGTTTTTCCGTTTGTTTTTAGCTAGCATAGTTTTTTTTTTTTTTTTTTTTTTTTTTTAGGAGCGAAGTCTCAAACCGGAAATCCTGGTCTTTGATGACTTCTGGTGACCTTATAGTTCATAGTTCGTGTATTCTCGGTAATCCACTTTCGCGGCTGTTCCTTAACGTCAAGTCATTTTTTGCAAAACATATTGTCAATGGGTACACAATACACATAAAGGTACACAATTCTTCACACATTCCATGCAATTATTGGCATAAAGGGCAGCGCTCAATCAAGTCGACTGGTTCCGGAGTAAGTTCTAAACGCTTCTTTAAATGGTGTGTTGCCACCGTAGGCTGCACAAAACTGGTTGTATGCTTCGACACCACTGTCATTTAGCTGCCTTCTACCCGCCTCGGTACGTATGCCCTGTAGTCTTAATCGATGGGCGTTTCGTGTGTCATGACCATTGACCATGGTCTGTCATGGTCTGTCATGCTGGTCTGTCGTGACCGCATGGTCTGTCATGCTGGCCAACGTACGTGATATATCGTTCGCATGCCCAGATTCCACATTGCGCTGCACGTTACATATTATATGGTACACTCCAATGTAAGTCGAAACATGTCCACTATTTTGAAATTGCTATGTAATCGCGGCTACTGTTACGGTACCAAATAAAGGTCAAAATGTCGAAATAAAAAAATACTCCGCTCCGGATGTTTGGGTTGTTAACAGTAATTTTTAAAGCACTATTTTGAATTAAAATGAATCAATATCACTCTTACACTATGTTTGAGCAAATTGCTCCCAATCTTAGTTTGATGTAGTGATGATATCTACTAAAACGAGCTTACTGGAAGATTCTCAACTACCAATAAGACGCGTTAACCCTATTCCCTGCGGGGGGGGGGCAGATTCTATCCCCGGTAGTTTTTCGACTGTCATTTCTAAACATTTACGCCTAGCGATTTGAAACTTTTGAAATTTTCCTAGAATTAAATGACACGTGATGTGTCAAAATAAAAAAAACGGTCCGGCAGAGGCGGCTCAGGCTCGTGTTTTTGGGAGGTCATTTTGAATGCGGTTGTGCGGCGCATACTTCCTTCGTAGTTTGCGATGTAATAAAAGCGTCAGAAGCTATGTCACTGCTATATACGTCATACATACTTGGATTACACATATTTTGGGGCATAGGCGCACTCAGGTACAAAAAATGGGAGCTGATATCCTCCGTCAAATAAGGCCAAACTACATTAGTACGTTTGTAAGATGATAAAAGGCGTATCGCACATAGACCCAGGCGTTCCCCACGCTGTTAACCTGGATCCGCCTATGTGCAATATATCTTATTTTACAAATTATAGTAACAAAGCCCACATGTGACTTTACTATCGGCCCAAACAATCACGAGCAGCATACATTTATTATCCGAAAATCCCCCCCATTTTTATCACTGAGTACGCCTATGGTTTTTCATTTTGGTACCGGTCCCTTTTCCATACTGAAGACCTTTACATTGGTAGCTCAAAAACGTTTCGGGCATGCAAATCGGTCAAATCACATGGCCGCAATGATCTTTCTAAAAACACCCAAAAGTTTCGTTTTTTTTGCCCCCTGGCCCCCTATTTTTGATCAAAAAAGATATTTCGGGGTTAAAAAAGAAAGAGATTTTCACGACAAATCGAATAGTTTTAAGCCCATCGAAATCGGCTGAGCGGTTCTTGAGATCTCTGGGGGGGAGGGGCAGAATCTATCCCCGCAGCTTAACGTAAATCTGGCCTCCCGCAGGTAATAGGGTTAAACGGCGAAGGACGAGCGAACCCGAATAAATCCGCGTTAATTTCTCATTCGCCTAACGGAGGTTCGTTTTGTGCGAATCAAGCTTTTTAATTGTTTTCGCTATGTGTTGTTTTGCCGTCGCAAAAAGATCCGAACTAAATCGATAATTTTAACTTGATAGGTTTTTGCAACGTTATTTTAAATTTGCAATTTTAAGCTTGATGTTGGTAGCCAAAAATACATTTTGGGTGGATATTAGATGGATTTGATTGCAGTTTACAGCTACATAATTTGCATCGCTTAGCACCCTTTGGTTTTGACGCTACGGCGGTGTAATGAAGGACATATTCTAAAATCTGCAACGTGTATATTTCAGGCAGATTTTATCAGCGAAATATTGCATTAATACCTAAGTTTTCACATGCATTTTAGAGACGTTACATTTGTTTACACATTGGTGTTTATTTCATCGCTTCACGTCTCATAGGTGTCGAGCACTGATTTAAATCGTTCAGACGTCATAAACCATGAATTTGGGCTTGTTTAGCCAGTAACTTTGCACGTGCCACGCGCCGCTGATCGACACACAGTGCATACGTCGGGCGGATCGTTCCTCTACACATCTGTGTTCAACCCGTGTCCTTTGCGACTTTTGGTTGCCAAGATATAGGTCCGGTATTGCAACGATATTTTGTAGGTAATTTCGTGGACGAAACAGGGGTGCACGTGCGCACGCGCAGTGTGACCCAGAGCTTGACTTGCGCAACATTGCCAGTGGTGTGGTGTCAAACCACACATCAAATTTCAGCTGAATTGGTCCAGCCGTTGCTCAGCTATAGCAGTCTAACGTTATCTGACATCCCTGACGCGGCAAGCGTCACGTGCCATGCCGGCCCGTCAAGTGAGATAAAACTTGTCAACAACATTGCATGGGGCTATAAGATGGCGAAAACCGCCAGCAAATCGGATGCGGGATTCCAAAGATATAAGCTTCTGAAAAGCGTTATGGTCGGGCCGGGCCGGCTGGGCCGGGTCGGCTGCTTATATGTGAGAAAAATCCGGTATTCAGTGAGGACTCGCTGCGCGCTTCGCACTCGCTCGTAATAAGAGGGCAATATTCAACTTTTGTTTAAATTGCTATGTAAACGCAGCTAATGTTCACTGATAGTTTCTGCTGAGTCTCAAGATATTGGTCAATAATGAATTAATACATAAATAAGAGTACAGTCAAAATATATTAAAATAAGTTTATTCCTTAAAATAAACGAAAAAAATAAACCATGCCATAACAACGAAAGTCCCGCATTTCTGACGCTTTTAATGCTAGTCAGAAACGGTTGCGGTGTTCATTGTAGGACACTGCAGCTGAATTCAGCTACTGAACATGTTTGTTTGTGTGATTCAATGGCGGTGGCACCGGGGGGATGGGGCAGCAGCTGCCCCCTGGCATCAGCCAAGGGGGGGGGGGCAAACATACATTTTTGCCCCACATAATTTCAAGGAGGTCCCATTTCCAAAAAGGTGCCCCCTGCCACAACTGGCCAAAAGGACGGAAATGATGTGGCCATGATCAAGTTCTCTTCAAGATGAGAGCCTGCACTTGACAGGATCCCGTGGTCCGCTGCCTGCTACCTCTGACAGGAACCCGTGGTCTGCTGTCTGCTGCCTCTGACAGGATCCCGTGGTCCGCTGACTGCTGCCTCTGACGGATCCCGTGGTCCGCTGCCTGCTACCTCTGACAGGATCCCGTGGTCTGGCTGTCTGCTTGCCTTGGACTGGATCCGTGGTCCGTCTGTCTGCGCTCTGACGCGATTTCTTGGTCCGCTGTGATGCTGCCTCTGACAGGATCCCGTCGGTCTCGCTGCTCTGCTGCCTCTGACAGGACCCGTGGTCGCTGGCCTGCCTACCTCTGGACAGGATCCGTGGGTCCTCTGTCAGGGGGGCTGCTGCCTCTGACACGGATCCGTTGGTCCGCTGTCGCTGCCTTCTGGACAGGGGATTCCGTGGTCCGGCTGCTCTACGTCTGACGCAGGATCCCGTGTCCGCTGCCTCTGGTCTGATTCAGGATCCCGTGTCGCGCTGTCTGGCTGCCTCTGTCAAGATCTCCGTGGTCCCCTGCTGTCTGATCCTCTGACTGGATTTCCTGTCCGCTGACTGCTGCCTCGAACGGGATCCCGTGGTCGCTACCTGCTAGCCTCTGACAGCCCCTGTGGTCCGCTGTCTGCTCTCGCACAGGATCCCGTGGTCTCTGTCTGCTGGCCTCTGACAGGAATCCCGTGTCCGCCTTGTCCTGCTGCCTCTGTCAAAGGATCCGTGGTCCGCTGCCTGCTACCTCTGACAGGATCCGTGTCCTCTTCTGCTGCCGACGGACCGTGGTTCTCTGTTCTGCTGCTCTGACGCGGAGGCAGGTCTGGGGCACGGCGCCGGACGCCAACACTGACACCAGGAAAGGTACGGCCGCGGCGGCCACTATAAAGGGCTGGCCCGCTCCCTGACATCAGTTACATTTTTCCGCGGTGGACTGAACAAGAACAAGGTGAGCAGCTGTCGAGAGGTCTCCCAGTGCCGGCTGTGGTTGTGTGTGTGTGATTCCGTGGTGAGCCGGTGTGTGTGTGTGGCGATTAACTCAGTACGGCCGCCAGTGGCTCTGAGGCAGGCTGCTGGCTTAGTGGAACAGTTTTATCCGGCCAGACTGGGCTCCTCTAACCTTCAACTGAAGCAGTTACATAAAGTATCAATTTTAATACAGTTATCAGGCTATACCTATCCGAAACATTTATGAGATGTATTATATTCAAATAGAAAAGAACAATTTCAGATGCGTGGAAAATCGACAAATATATTGAAAGGAACTACGGAACAAAATAATAACTAGTTTCTGTTCCATTACATTTGATCATGCTACATTTCTTACTGAAATACCAAGCCTGCCGTATCGTTTAAATACAAAATATCATGTCACTGGAAAACTATTGTTTACTTTATCGCAATGGTACATACCCAAAACAGTTTTTTATATATATAATAGCTTGCATATACGAATATGTATATACGAATAGTTTGCAAACAATCTAGTATTTATTAAAGAGAAAATAAGACCAGGAAGCATCCGTTGTGAGCCCAAGGATTTTGTCAATAAAACAAATGTTTTCAAACAACTATATCAAAATAATAAAATATAGAAAGCACTTCCAACTATGCCCACGTCTAGCGCTGTGCTGTACCTGTTCGATCTGGTGTTTCAAGTTTATTAATAAAGATTACCTATAGAGCAATGCAATTGTATCTCATTGTTGCGTGTTGCAGCAGTCATACCTCTAATTACGTGCAGCCTATCAAACTTAAATAGCAAATGATGAAACTTTGCAACAAGAAAGAGACATAGCATGGTATTACATATCAAATCCGTGAATTGATCAGCTTTTCATTGAATATCACTTTGGTACAATTTCATTTTCCGTATTGTACATTGCCTTACATCGTTCTTTAAGTTCATGTTTAATATTTGCTTGTCCTTAAAGGGATACTGTCACCTTAACATTAAATTTGAGCTGAGATAGCCATCTTCCGTGCTTGGCATTGAAATTATGTATGGTATAAGTAAAGCAACCACGGAGTTCGAATCAAAAATACATTTGAGTTAGGTTTTGACATCTGCAAAATCAGGTTCCCCAGTGTATTTGAACGGGTTCCCTGAGCCGATGTCGACGTCTCTCTTTACTAAATGTTGATACTTAATGTTGATATAGTCGACTTGTCTTACCTTTGGCCATACATTAGCCATACACTAGTCATACATATGGCATCGTGAAGGTTTTCTCTATTTCCCAGAATTCCTTCATATGACGTCATCAGCCAAAATGTTGAAACATATATTTTTTATGAAATTGAGTACTATTTGTGAGTAACAAATGTCATAATCGTGTTCGGCAGCAATTACTCCATTTTAAGCACCACAAGCGGCGTACATTTTACAACTTTTGGGAAGGTGGCAATGTCCCTTCAACACCAATTGTACATATTTCCACTATATCTCTGAAGTTGGAGCATTCACATTATCCCCCAAAAGTATATTTCAAGGGAATGTTTCAACTATGTATAACCTTTAACCCGCGCGGCGTAGGGGTCTCCAGCCGAACGCGCGGCGTAGGGGCGGGGGTAAATATTACCCCCCCCCCCCTGTTATTTCTGCGAACCTAAATGACCGCCAGCGAGACGCCTGCAGGCGGCGATCTCCACCCATAAACTAATCGAATGCATACCCGAAATTTTCAAATGGTCAAATGTCAGGGTACGCAGGTCATATGGACCATAATACTCATACTCAATTATTTAACCTAGATTAAGGACTATTTCGATGCACATAAAGGCTCTCAAAGTTGTAAACACTCGCATAAGTTAAAAGAGTAAAAGGCACAAGGTCAAGGTCAAGGGTCAGGTCTACAATAGTCACTGTCACAAGAGGGTCAAAGAATGTATGGACACATGTTTTAAGGTATTTTGCACCAAAACCATAGTCAACACAACAACTTGACCCCATAAAAGCGTCAAAATTCAGGTCATCTAAGGTTCAAAACATGAAAACTGTAATGATATACACTTATGCTATGTTTTAGTCAGTTTTGTCTCACTAACATTCAAAAAATGGAATTAAATCGATCAGGTCTAAAAAATCCACAAAAAACGTAATTTTGTAAAATGTACGTCATTACCTTACTTATGCTGGAAAAGCATTATCGTCCACTGAAAAATGAAAGATATTACTTTGAAATTCGGTTTGGGTATTTATAACACTTGATTCTCTTACATATATTCCGTTTTTTTAATACCTTGAGAAAAAAAAATGGGGGAAAATTTCTGAAAAAAATCATTTTTTTTGGGGGGGGGTCAAAAACCAAAAAAAATTGGAAATCCGAAATTGCCATTTTGTAGAGAATTAATTTTCCGTTCTCATACAGTTTTTCGTTTGCAATTTGCCTTAAAGTCATGTTTTCTACGATACATCAAACAGTAATCGTTATTTAACCAAAAATGGCATGACACGACGTCATCAAAACGTCATTATCTCCCAAAGTTCTAATAAAAATCGATGAATTTTTTTAGGGAGACGTCAAATTGATGCTGTATAAGGTACTTAAACTTTGACGTCGTTATCTCTTACGATTTTTAAGTTATTGCGGAAATCCGGGAGGGGGGGGTAATATTTACCCCCCCTACGCCGCGCGGGTTAAACTTAGATAGCCTCACATATAACATGATAACATGTAATCTGTGATATCATGTTGCCTGCGATATCATGTGATATCATGTTATCTGTGATAGCCCATATCTTTGATCGCAATTGCAAAGTATAAATTACTCAAACAATTTTTCCTCAAACTTGACCGTTTTTAAACAGTTTAATTTTGCGTTTTCAAAAGAGATTATGTGCAAGTGCCGTCGCTGAATGTCTGACTTTAAGATCCTGCGAGAAAAACGACTTGTTTTTCTCGAACTTTGATTGAGTTACATGCTACGAGTACGATAACAAAATACTTGTTTGTATTCAAGTCGCCAAAATTGTCTACAAAGATTTTGTAATATCCCTGTAGCTCTCTATAGCTCAAAAATGATGTAATTGTCTAAAAAAAAAATGTTAAGTGCCTTTTGGAGACACAAATATCAGTATCGTGTTCAGCAGCACCTTCTTTATATTTTTTGACAAAAATGGGTTATAATTGACAAATTTCAGCAAGGCAACATGTGTAAGTAAGCTATTTAGAGTAGAAGGCTTTCTTCACTTTCGCTTAACTTTCGTGCAATCGGTCCAGGTTAAAAAGTCCTTCACGCGCCCTTCGGTTTTCCAGCAGAATGAGTAACCAGACCATTATGTGACAGGACAATGTCCCCGGCTTAAAGCCACTGGCTGTCTCTGGCGAAATTGGGTTACAGCAGCTCAGAGCAGAATGTCTATGTTTTGTGGGAGTGGAGACGTTATGACATGATATTTAAAGAGCATTACAAAAAACATTATTATGAATGGTGGAAAATTGTATTTCTACTCTAACCTTCATGAATGATGCCTCAAATCAACACGGATTAAAGGGAATGTTTCACTTCTCTGAAAGTTGTCCAATGTACGCCGCTTGTGGTGCAAAATAGAAGTTAATTAGTCTGCCGGAACACGATTCTGACGCTGTTTCTCCACAAACAGTGCTCAATTTCATTGAAAACTAAGTTTTTAGTTTTGGCTAGATAACGTCAGTATTGAAGGAAATTTTTGGAAATAGAAAAACTTTCACGCTGCAATATGTTGACTAGTTGTATAGGCTAACTGTAATAGCCAAATTGTAAAACCAAGTCTACTTTCATTCAACCATTTGATAAAAAGGATGAGAATCGGCCTTTAGAGGCTACCCATAATACACTAGCGCCTTATTTTTTTGGCAGATGTCAAACCCAACTCAAATTTACTTTCGATTAGACCTCTGTGGGTGTTTTAACTTTCTACAATACTTAATTTTCAATGGAATTCAAAACAACTTGGCCATCTCAACTCAAATCTTATGTTAATGTGAAACATTCCCTTTAAGGATTTCTATCTTTACTAAGACACAATAGAAAAGGTGAATTGCACAGACAATAGACATGTTCTTATCATTCATTCAATTGTGTCGAGCATTGTCATTTTATGGTCGATTATATATCTCCATTACTTATCATTCTGCTTCCTAATGTTAATTGGTATGAGCTAATGATAAGTTAGATGCATAAGCCGGGTGTCAGCAGCGAGGCCTGTTCCCATCTCCGAGCCCTCATATCTCATCAGTAATGGTCAGTTCTCCTCTGGTTAACACCGTTGATGGATGACTGAAGTCTGGGGTGATAGCTCACCTCCTACAGAGCTTGTTTGACCCCTGCGGTGGGTGCAGGCGGTGGCTGAGCTGCCGGAGTATGAGCTTGTTTGCCCCCCCACGGCGGATGTAAAGCTTGTTTGCCCCCCCCACGGCGGGTGTAGAGCTTTCCCCCCGTGTCGTGTACAGGGGCGGCCGAGCTGCTTGGATATTGTCTCAGGGCGAAAACACAGCCAATAACGCTTTGGTGCTGTGATGCGAAATGAAGATTCTATTGAATATTGTATATTTTCTGATCTGATCACACCATATTATCTTATAATTTGCTGCTGAAGTTTGCATCATTTTTTGCTTTCTTCCTCATAGGATCAACAGAGCATTCTTACTGCGGTCACGTCATCCAAATGATCCATCGGCTCTTGACGTAACTGCACTGGGACGTTTTTCACTGCCAGATACATGTCTCACTCGCATCTCTGAAGCCCATAAGAAGCGCCACAGATCGCCGATGACATTACTGTGGCTGTGTGAGTCTCCCGGCTCCAGCGCTCTCCGCTCCTCCGAATATTACCCTCCTGTGCCAGGCGGGGTGAAAGGGAATCGGTCGGCTCTCCGGCAGTGTTCGGGGGGAGCATACCGGCGCCTTCAGGTGGCGTGCATCCCACAGTTGACGGTGGGGAAAGTGGCGACCTCGCCGCCAAGTGGCCGCTGTTTGGCTGACCCCTGAGTTCCGTCAGGTCACGGTGCTGCAGCCACCACCACCGCCTCTGGCTATTTGACGCCGCACTCAGTGGCGACTGTCAGTGTGCTCAGAGGCCGCCTGCGGCAGGCTGGGACCAGGGCCTGTAGCCTGTGGTGCTGCGACCGGGCTCCACAAACTGCAGAGGTGGGACCGGGCCCCACAGCCTGAGGAGCTGGGACCGGGCCCCACAGCCTACAGAGGTGTGACCGGGCTCCACAATATGTGGTGCTGGGACTGGGCATCACAGACTACAGAGCTGGGACCGGGCCCCACAGCCTGCGGAGCTAAGACCGAGCCCCGCCGGCCAGCAGGCAGGCCAAACAACGCTGTCACTGAGAAGCATCGCTCTCATGACAGCACAGCTCGCCTCAATGGTATGTGTATGAAAACGTGAATTATTGATTGATTGGCAAGGCCACCCAGCAGTTGGCATACGCTGCCCTCTTGTCTTTGCCAGCTCTCAATCACATGATGTCAAGAACAACATTCCTAATGGCCTCTCCCTTGTCAATTGTCGTACATTACGCCTGTCTGCATACCAAACTTTCAAACTATCGCTCATGAATACGTAATTTCACGACCGTTGCCATGCCCCTTCCAGCAACAAGCCATCATTATCGGAACGTATGTCCTGCTTTCCAACGAATCATTTCTGTTGATGCAACGTCTATCTGAGAAAACAGACCCCGAACCGGGCCGGCGAACTGCAATACGTTATGGCGACAAGAGCCAACCATCACTTATCCAGTTCACGCAGTTATAATAGGCGCGTGGGACATGGTGTGATGCAAACCGTCACTGACTAAAGCTTCAAAAGTTGACGGTGGGAGTGCTCGTTTGAGACCGGCAATGTTTCCGTCTGACCAAACACTCCCGGTAATTAATGTCGCTCGTTTTGATATTTCCCAGAGACATAAGATCGGCTTGTAAGTTATTGTTCACTAGACACTATGCAGCAGCATTCGAATTTAAAGACGATGCTTTTACTCAAAACGCAAACTGCTTGCTGTTTTATTCCGAACACCACAATATCAGCGATATTGTTGCTCATGATTCCCGCTCTAGTAGCATAGAGCATACTCCAAATTTAATTGTTATACTGTGAAACTATAGACTTCCAATATACAAAATATGACATCCTTTCTGAATCCGACTGTTGTCTGTTGTGTTGTCGAGTATCAGCTTCGGTCTCGGAGCGTGGCGGGATCTCGTGATGTTGCAGTGAGCCTGACGCTCCGCAGGCAGCTCACCTGGTCATCAGCGGCCTCCGAGGCCTTAAGACGGCCGTTAGATAATGGACGCTCCCACGGCCTGGCGTGTGGAGGGGCTCTCACACCACAAATGGCGTGCGTTGACCAATGACTGTTGTAAACTGGTCAACTGGTCACTGGGGAGAGTCACTGGGCCGGTGCATGGCGTATGCTTGCGCCGCACTTCGTCTCGGTGACCCAGGGGCGGAAAATTGATCCCTTCCACCTAATTTAACTCCTTCAGTCTTCACCGTCTGACCGTGTCTCGGTGTCTGACCGTGTCTGACCGTGTCTGACCGTGTCTGACCGTATCTGACCGTATCTGACCGTGTCTTTGTGTCTGACCAAGCCCCGCATCTCTCTGTTGCAGATGCTGCGTCACGTTGCTCTGTTGTGTCTGGTGGTGGCCGCCTCCACCAAACAGGTGGAGAAGCGCCAGGTCAACCAGGGATATGGCGCCCCTGCCGCCGCCTCCCCCGCCCCCTCGCAAGGCTACGGTGGCCCAAGCGGTGCCGCCCCCGCCCTCGACACTTCCTTCAACGCTGTGGGCGGCGGCTTTGCTGGCGGTGCCGGCTTCGGTGGTGCTATCGGTGGTTTCGGTGGCGGTGCCGGAGGTGGCGCTGGCGGCAAGTGCCGCGACGAGACCAAGTACATCCTGACCTGGACCAAGGCGGTGATTCCCGGTGACGTGTATGGACACCCGCACCGCTTCTGGCGACACGCTCTACAAGTACGTCACGATACGGATACTTACCAGAGACGGTGGTGCAGCTGGAGACGACCACGCGCGCCGGCGGCTCCGAGTACCAGGAGGAGACCAAGATCGCCTACCGCACCAACACCGTGGTGGTGCCCCAGGTGGAGACTGTCACCTCCACCCTGGTCTTCACCGAGGACGAGCACGAGACCGTCACCGAGACGGACACCTTCACCCAGACGCAGGCGCAGCAGTACCCGGTCACCGTCACCGTCACCAGCACCCAGCGCATCCCGCAGGTCAGAAGCTCCACATCATCACCACTGGGGCGGCGATGTTATCTGCCTCGGACCTTCCTCCACAACGTGGTCATTTCTCTTATCATGATTCGAAGTTTTTGACAATAACATTGTAATCATGCCCGAAGCATCCACAGCTATTCGAAATAGTTGTATTGCTTTTACTTGCTGATTCTGATAATGCAAACATTGAATTTGTCACCGATCAGTTGACCGCAGTGCCAGATTCGTGTCAAACACAGTTTGTGAACTCCTAACACTTCTGCTGCTGTGTCCCGTCTGACGTCCCGCCATATCCATGTGTCCCGTCTGACGTCCCACCGTCTCCGTGTGTCCCGTCTGATGTCCCACCGTATCCGTGTGTCCCGTCTGATGTCCCACCGTCTCCGTGGTACTGTCCGTCTGACGTCCACCGTCTCGTATGTTTTCCAGGTTCAGACAGTCGGTGACCACCACGTACCAGACGCAGTTCCAGGACCCAGTTCTTGACCAGCTCGTACGATGTGCGCAGACTCAGACCCAGAACGAGCCGCAGTGACAGTACATCACAAAGCACCATCACCAGCCAGGAACGTGCCAGACCGTGGAGGTGGACCGCACCAGCAGAAGTTTGCAGACCGTCCAAGGTGCGCCAGCAGCAGCCGCAGCAGAAGGCTACAAGCAGCCGCAGCAGCAGCAGCAGCAGAGCTACCTTCAGCAGCCCCGGCCAGTACTAGGGCCAGGCCGCCAGCGCCGCAGCACCTGACGTCAAGCACTCAGTCGTACAGATCCACCATAGTTCTAAGTCAAGGTTAGGCAGCGGCAGAATTCCCAACTGTTTGATATTGATTATTGCCGTTGACCGGGGCGGACACCGGGAAGTCTTCCGCTGGTCGGACCAGTCCCCGTGGCTCTGTGTTGTCACGTTTTGTTCCGAGTGTGTGATGCTGGTGTCGTTAACGAGGCGACTGCCGCCTCATTGCGAAGTTGCCCCGCTCTCCTTTGTTCTGGTGACGTCATCACGCGTCATTCCGTCGGAGAAAAGGTAAAGAACAGCTGATTGCCGGCATCATATACTCGTATGTGTATTTATGTGTTAATTATTATTGTACAAATATTTTGTAATAAATGAAAATAATACACCTGACTTAGGAAAAAACTATAGCTGCACACAAAACACCAACGGTCTGTACTTAAAACCGTTTTGAGAACTTTAACATAAAATTATCCATAAAGGTACCTCCATGGGCTCCGTCGAGCTTTTGAGGCATTTTGCGAGCTTTGAAAACTGTTGGTCCCGCTTCGAGACTTAAGAAACATGANTGATGGGAGCAGGGGAGCACACGTGATGGGAGCAGGGGAGCACACGTGATGGGAGCAGGGGAGCGGCACGTGATGGGAGCAGGGGAGCACACGTGATGAGAACAGGAGAGCTGCAGTACGGCAGTGACAGTGCGTCAGGGCCGGGCTCCACAGGCTGTTTTGGCTGTGGAGCCAGCTGCCGACACCTGAGCCCCCCGTCTAAGAAGCGTCACGCGAGGTGGCCATCCGTGAAATGAGCAGCGCTTGGTGTCTGCGGGAGCCGACAGCCGGTGATATACTGACATTCACCACGAATAGTGCCGCACGACCACTGTCGCAGAACACTGACTCCTGCCTGGCAAGATTACATGGCGCAGCTCTGCTCATATTTCCATTCCGAACTAACACTAAATAAGACATGTGTGCCGCGAAATCGACATCTCCTGACTGTCTTGCAGGGTAATATTGCATGTACTTGATATTAAGGTGCAAGAGCTTGTTCTGACTAGCGAGCAACCAAAAGAACAGTGTGTGATTGGGGTTTTTGGGGGGCGCTAAAGCTCATTGAGGCTATCAAGCGCCCTTACCGTCTACGCTAGTTCAGCGCAGTTAAATCTGGGGGTCGTACACTACCAAAAGAACAGTGAAATCACGACAAACGAAATAGGCAAAATAAGTCCAGTATTGAGATACAGAGTTGCTGAGTTCCGGTATGCCGGATTAGCTGATATGTTATTAAAGGGAGTGTGCCTACTCTTTTGAAATGTCAAATATATTTTTATTACGGTAAGAAGCTACTGCTTTGATTATTGGTTACGATAAAATTCACGTCTGGAGCCCCTTTAGTTGAATTTCTTAACTTTATTTTCTTTTGCTTTGTTTTGTTTTCAAAACTCAAAAACGATCGTCCTAATTAACAGAGGCAAGCGAAATATGTTACCTATAATGGGCAGCTGGGCCAGAGCTAACAATATATGCTAGCGTTGTACATTTAAGAGCAATGCTCTCAGTGGCGATAAGTCTCTGGGCGACTATTGAATAATTACAATATTCTGCCAGATGTGAATTGGCGACTTTGGAATATCTCAGCCAACTAAACGTGGATTCTGGGTAATGAATGCACATGGCTTAAGTTCCAGAAAAAATGTTTACGAGACTAGTGTCAACAACTCCACATGACCAATGTGAGTAGGCACACTCCCTTTAAGGCCGATACCTCATGGTTATGCTGACATACTAAGTGTACACAGTGATCGATCATGACAAATTAATAAATTCGATATTCAATATGAGATGCTTTTGTCATGCTTGACTGAACACAATGCATGATTCCTCGCGATTTTACCTTATAATAGCCGTTTTCACGATGGCTTATTTTGCGCGAAATGTTTTAAAACATTGTAAAATGTTTTAAAATGTTTTATTGATAGCCGTCTTCACGATGGGCTAATTTGCGAGCAATGTTTTAAACCTCGCCGTATGGGACCGTGGGGCGAGGGTTAAAACATTTTTTCGACAATTAGTCCATCGTGAAAGCCGCTACTACTAAAACATTTTAAAATGTTTTAAAACATTTCACGCAAAATAACCCATCGTGAAAACGGTTATTGATTTATTTTTGTATTTGACATATTCGCAGCTTTAACCCTCGCCCTACACACAGGCCACCTAAGGTTGACAAACCACCTGAGGTTTTTATTAAATAGCTTTTTACACGTAAGACGCATCTTGCTGAACTTTCTGCAGCTAAAATTACAAAAATCATACGTGTGGCTCTGAAATTTGATTGAAATTGGTCATGTTGTTTAGAAGATAGTGACGTTTTAGTGACGTATGTTGGTGGAAAAACGATACAAGTTTGAAAAATCGTAGGAAACATATTTTTGCAGAAAGTTGCAAACGGAAAACAGGAAAGTTAGAAAATGGCATTCTCTTTCAAATTCAAATCTCGGATTTGTCAAAAATTGTGTTTTTGACCCTCCATTTTTGTAATGATTTGCTTCGAAAAATTATTGCAAATTACAATTATCAAAGATGTTAAAAAACGAAATATATTTGAGAAAACTGAAAATGGTCAAATCCAAACCGAACTACAAAGCAATATCTTGTTTTGACTGAGTGATGGCTTCCTAAGTGAAAGAAGCTCATGACGTATTTTTCAATCCCTTTTTGGACTTGTTTTGTTTTACCAGATTAAAAAAAAAAAAACGAAGAAAAAAATACGAACAACTTTTCTGTATTTCCGAGACAAAACTAGTCTAGAAACATGTATTTTAATTTCCATTTACCAATTTCTAATTTTGAGGTTTTCTGACTGAACAAAATCGTTATTTTTGGACGCGGTCGATCTTAGATCATTCACTTAATTAACCCGGAAGGTCACCTGTTGGCCTGAAACAAAAAATCGCATACTGTTGGATTCCTCTCATGCCAGGCAACATGCTGGTTCTTACTGCAATGCTTATGATGCTTGCTTTTGAAGTTAACAGGGGGCCTGTCAGCCCCCGTAGGGCGAAGGTGAGAAAAGCTTCTGTAATACGAGGGCTAGTACCTTTCTTTATACGCTTAGAAGCATATATTTCTTCCTTTGCCCTGGCGCATTCAAAACCTTGTGATGGTGGCGCAGTACACAATTTCACATATTACCATTAGTTACAAATGCTCACACTCTCAATGTTAGATAAGGTATTAATTATTTAAATAGGCAAATTTATGAAAAATAAAAAGTAGGTGCATGTCCAAATGATGAGGCAGATTTATATTAACAAGAATGAATAAGACCACAGCATTATACTATTTGATATCCATACAAAACAATGTAGGATACAACTGTTTTTGGCGAAGCCCATCAATATTTTGATAATTCCCCTCGCTTTTAATTATAGGATTGCGTTTTTAATTCAATTATAATTAATCACATTCATAAGCTTCTAATTCATGCAAGACCAGGTCAAGAGTTAAAACGCTCATCAACATAATGATTCCGAATCAAATCGAATCGCTGTTGATTGGATTCCAAATGCGAGTCCAGAAGCAGACCCGGATCCAAACCACTGGATTCAGGTTTATGTACTTGCAGTGCAGATGATGAACACACTACATCAGACGAAAGAACGGTGCTGTGAAACAGATCTTGACGTTCATTGTGTAACGAACACCAATACGCTGCCGAAAATATCCTGCCTTACACAATACGACGGGTTTGCCCAATGTTCGAGCTGTCTAGTGTCTATAGCCCGGATGATTCGATTTATCACGTAATTTCAGCAACTGCCATTCAATTACCAATTAAATTGGCAGGGATCGCTTCATAGTCTGACTGGCAGCCACCGACGACAAATGCAATAACGGCTCTGAAAAGCGCCAGCAGGATGCCACTGCGGGTAAGTGGTTTGGCTAGGTTTCTAAGCCCGCTGTCTGCGCAGGTAATCGGATCGTATACAGTACCGCATCGCATTGTCGCTGCCCGTTAGTTCTCTAACCTAGCGCGTTACTGCGGTCAATAGCGTTGGAGCGCAGGATTTCCGAAATATCCCACCAAACCATCAGCAAGTGCCATTAACATTCCATACTGCAATCGCTTATTGAATTCCTCGTGCGGTCATAAAGGTCATTTTGCCGCACCGATGGCTTTGATTAACACTACGAGCACCAATAAAGGAGCGATTGCCGTCATGACCGCACTCGTGGGACGCCGCACATTAGCCTGAATGTGGCCACCGTCCTATGTTTCCCCAGAGAAACCCACGGCAAATATATGTCTGGAGAAGCCCAGAAGAAGCAGTAGCGGTCAAGCAGACCAAGACAGACCTGTCATCCTATGGCCATGGTCACGGTCAGCCGTCAGGCCATGGTCACGGTCAGCCGTCAGGCCATGGTCACGGTCAGCCGCAGACCATGGTCACGTCAGCCTCAGGACCATGGTCACGGTCAGCCATCAGCCATGGTCACGGTCAGCTCGCAGGCCATGGTCACGTCAAGCCGCAGAACCATGGTCACGGTCAGACGTCAGGCATGGTCAGCGTCAGCCGTCAAGGCCCATGGCACGGCCAGCCCATCAGGCATGGTCACGATCAGCCGTCAGGCCATGGTCAGGGGGGGGGGGGCGGAGGGGGGGGGGGGGGGTCAGCCGTCAGACATGGTCACGGCCAGCCATCAGACCATGTCCACGGTCACATAGGCATGGTAACGTCCAGCCGTCAAGGCCATGGTCATTGGTCAGCCGTCAACGCAGGTCCGGTCAGGCCGTCAGGCCATGTCACAGTCAGCCGTCAGCCATGGTCACGGCAGCATCAGGCCGGTCACGGTCCACAACCGTCAGGCCATGGCACAGTCAGACCGTCAGGCCAGGTCATGGTCAGCCTCAGGCCATGGTTACGGTCAGCCGTCAGGCCATGGCACGTCAGCCGTCAGGCATGGTCACGTCAGCCATCAGGCCAATGGTACACGGTCAGCCGCAGGCCATGTCACAGGTCAGCCAGTCAGGCCATGGTCATGGTAGCCGTCAGGCCAGGTCACGGCAGCCGTCAGGCCATGGTCACAGGTCAGCTGTCAGCCATGGTCACGGTCAGCCGTCAAGCCAGGTCCATGGTAGCCGTCAGGCCATGGCACGGTCAGCCACAGGCCATGGTCCACGGTCCAGCGTCAGGCCATGGTCACGTCAGCCGTCAGGCATGTCACGGTCAAGCCATCAGGCCATGGTGCACGGCCAAGCCGTCAGGGCCAATGGTCCGGTCAGCCGCAGGCCATGGTCACGGTCAGCCATTAGGCCATGGTCACGGTCAGCCATCAGGCCATGGTCACGGTCAGCCGTCAGGCCATGGTCACGGTCAGACCGTCAGGCCATGGTACGGTCAGCCGCAGCCAGGTCACGGTCACGTCAGGACATAGTCACGGCCAGGCATCAAGGCATGGTCGACGTCACCGTCGGCCCATCAAGCCATGTCACGGCAGCCGTCAGGCCAATGTCACGGTCAGCCGTCAGGCCAGTCGGTCAAGCCCGTCAGGCCATGGTCACGGTCAGTCCGTCAGGCCATGTCATGGTCAGCCGTCAGGCCATGGTCACTGGTCCAGCCGTGCAGACCCATGGTTCACTGGTCAAGCCGTCAAGGCCATGGTCACGGTCAGCCATCAGGACCATGGTCACGTCAGCCGTCAGGCCATGTCACGGTCAGCCTAGACCATGGTACGGTCAGCCGTGCGGCCATCGGTCAGCGTCAGCCGTCAGGCCATGGTACGGCCAGCCATCAGGCCATGGTCAGACAGCCGCAGCCTGGTCACGGTCAGTCCGTCAACAGGCACGGCCAGCCACAGACATGGTCACGGCAGCCGTCAGGCCATGGTCATGGTCAGCCGTCAGGCCATGGTCACGGTCAGCCGTCAGGCCATGGTCACAGTCAGCCGTCAGGCCATGGTCACGGCCAGCCATCAGGCCATGGTCACGGTCAGCCGTCAGGCCATGGTCACAGGTCAGCCGTCAGGCCATGGTCATGGTCAGCCGTCAGGCCATGGTTACGGTCAGCCGTCAGGCCATGGTCACGGTCAGCCGTCAGGCCATGGTCACGGTCAGCCATCAGGCCATAGTCACGGACAGCCATCAAGCGCATGGTCAAGGTCAATCCCGGCAGGCTCATCGCCATGGTCACGTCGCCTCAGCCATGGTCCGGTCAGCCGTCAGACCATGGTCATGGTACAGCCATCAGGCGGGTCGGTACAGCCGTCAGGCCATGGTCACGGTCAGCCGTCAGCCATGTCGCGGTCCAGCCGTCAGGCAATGGTCCCACGGTCAGCCGTCAGGCATAGTCACGGTCAGCCATCAAGGCCGAATGTCACGTCAGCCGTCAGCAATGGTCACGGTCAGGCCGTCAGACCATGGTCAGGTCAGCGTCAGACCATGGTCACGGTCAAGCCGTCAGGCCATGGCACAGTCAGCCGTCAGCCATGGTCATGGTCGCCAATCAGGCATGGTCACGGCAGCCGTCAGGCCATGCACGTCAGCCCGTCAGGCATGGTCAGCCGTCACCGTCAGGCCATGGTCACAGTCAGCGTCAGCCATGGTTCACGGCCAAGCATCAGGCATGGTCACGGTCAGCCGTCAGGCCATGGTCACGGTCAGCCGTCAGGCCATGGTCACGGTCAGCCGTCAGGCCACGGTCACGGTCAGCCGTCAGGCCATGGTCACGGTCAGCCGTCAGGCCATGGTCGCGGTCAGCCGTCAGGCCATGGTCACGGTCAGCCGTCAGGCCATGGTCACGGTCAGCCGTCAGGCCATGGTCAGCGTCATGACCAGCTGCTGGGCCTGGGACACTGGGGCCGTCACTGGGAGGGAGAGGAGGGGGTGAGGCCGTCATGACCAGCTGCTGGGCCTGGGACACTGCGGCCGTCACTGGGAGGGAGAGGAGGGGGTGCGGCCGTCATCAGTTGTTTATCCTCCCGCGGCCCGGTCCAATACCAGGCCTGTAAAAGCCGGCCATATGAGCTATGGATGTAATCTAGCTGAGGCGTGCGTACTAAAGCCGACCGACGTAATAGGCTGGTATTTTTATGAGCGCCCACAGTTTAGCTATGTCCAGCATGTCACTAGACATATTTCCAGATATGTCCTGTTATGACCTTTCATGCTTTACAAAATGATGGGTCTGTCGGGATATCTTCGACCGCTCGCACATTCTCACTTCGTCAACATAACTATTTTCACAAACGAGTGACAGACACCACAATCATCCAATATGCTGATACCACACTAATTCCAGTGATTAGAAGTGAAAATGAAAATGAACTCACACATCACATCAGTGGCAGATCTACGGTTGGGTAAAATGGGCAACTGCCTCCCCCAAACTGTCCGAAATCAGCAAAAAATGACACATTTCATGACATAAAAGAAAATCTAAGCAACTTTTAACGAGGAAAGTTTGCTTTAACCCTCGCCAGTGTAGAAGGGATGGCACCCCCTCGGTTTTTCCAGAATAACTCGCGTAATCAATATCGACGGCTCGCAATGAAACTTTCAGTTCCTTACTTTGCATCAATTTGACACATACTCAGAAAATTTCAAACTTCTAACCCGTATGACCCATGACCTTTGACCTGTTTCTCAAGGTCGTGTTTGGCGAAACTGGCGTCCCGTGTGATATGATGATCCTTGATCCTATGATATGATCCTTGAAACATGTGCAGTGAGTGTTTGTTGTTCAGGAACATAATATGCAAAGGCATTTCTAGGTGACAGTTATGGCTTTTGCAGAGATTGCGATCTCCATTGACCTTAACAGAGGTCAACGGAGGTCACTGACCTCCAATGACCTCAGATGTTTTATTTCGTCTTCTCTCCGTTTCTAGTGCAGTTTATGACGCTGATTTCAATTCCGGGAACCATTTTGCTTGATTATATGTTCTACTGGGGCCATGCGCTGCCAAAGGTCAACCGAGGTCACTGACCTCAGATGATCTGACATGACCTTTTTTAATATGGCAGTTTTTAGGTCATTTTGTGATGCTGATTTCAAATGTGGCGTCTACTTGGCATTCTAAGATGTTCTTTTAAGATTTTAGCTCGGTAAGTTATCATTTTTTTACACATTTACGATTTGATGACATTTTAGCTTTGACATGACCTCAGAGGTCACCTAATGACCCAGGACCTTAACATCATTTGGAAATGGCTTCCTCTCGTCACAAGCAACACGTTCGTTTTTTAATCAAAGCTCAATTAGGGGCCAAACGCCTAGGGGGAGGGGTCGTACCCCCTCTACACGGTCACGCAGTGATATTGCCCTACACGGGCGAGGGTTAAATCAGCTACCAATTGATAAGCTAACAAAATCCGATCAGATTTCAGGATTGTGTGAGACTTTTTTGAATTTTGCCCGCCCCCCCCCCCCCCAACTCCCGTTCTGGATCCGCCGCTACATCAGATAAAAACCATGGGAGGCGGTATTGCGTCAGGTATGTACACTGTGTACACTTTACACTGTACGTGTACAGGGACCCGCAGTTGCTATGGTACACCTACTATAACATGCAAATCCACATTGAAAATGCTGCAAAGGCTGAAATACACGCAGACAAAATGAGAGTACATTTTTATCATTTCATCTGACCCCCACTCAAGAATTCTCGGCGACGCTCCTCCGGGTTGGTATGAAATAAACGTAAGTATTACGTATATGTGTAATGTGTATATGCCACGGAATATCACGTTTTTTAGTTGTATTATTTTTCTCCGAAAACTTTTTCTTTAAGCTCGAATACCAAAATTAGGTGACTGATCCAAATCCGAGGAAATACAAAAAAAAAACTTCTTGCCACAAAAATGGCGCCCCTCTGGACCATGCCGCCCCTGTCACCGATGAGATATGCCGCCCTCAGGCTAGCGGCCCCTAGCCTAAGAAATCCTGGATCCACCCCTGTTCACTATAACGTCCGTTACATATTTTCATTCTTCTATTTATTGAGGCGTTAGTGATTTGGTATTGATTTACCAATTTATTATTTCATATTTATGTAATCCTATCCTGTCCACTGCATTTTGGTTTCTAAAAGCAGTGTCATGTTTAAGTTCGTTGACCAGAAATTGGCCTCTGTAGTTCAATTAAATTTGTATGATACGCAACATGCTATTTTCCACATGACGGCAGGGCAGTTTTCATGCAATCAACAATATATTTGTGCAACTTAGTTACAAGCCATCGTAATGCAGGTATTGTGTTCACTGTGACGAGAGTGGCTATCATACGGCGTCTGCTTTAGTTACCGGATCGGTTCATTTATTATCGCGTCACACTTTCTAGATTTTAAGTAAGACCGAAGGAACATTGCAGGTATTTATATATTATTTGTAATGGTCTGGGATGTTTATAATAAGATCGCTGGGCTGAAGAACAGCCACAAATATGAAAGAGGGAGGTCAAATGACATAAAATAAAATGCCACCATTAGAAATGAGGTGATATAATTCCACGTTTGTTTGGTAATAAGCCATTCGCAAGTGCTACGGAGCACTCTGTATCGTTGGCTCTCCAATGCGATGCCTCAGTTTCACAAAGTCCCTTTATGATTGGAGGATTGTAATGTCTTTCCCAAATGTTTCGAAAGTGATTGCCTTAAATAAGGCACAATAATAACTAAAAGTTACCATTCTTATTCGTACCGAGCGTGGCTGAAGATATTTCCCCCTCGCCATCTTGCAATATTTTGTAGTCAAGTTATATTCGGCACCGCAGGTCATAGCCCATATCTGGGAAGGTTTTGATGCTGCTCACTTCAAGTGATTAATGGAGACCGAGTGCGTGCCCATGCAACATCAGCAACTTGGATATTTTAGCTTCTGATCTTATGGATGGATGTTTGTTATCCTTTCAGTGGATATCCTTGATGTGTAGATCCTTGCAGACTGACTCGTTTGTTAATTCAGACTGTTGTAGGTCTCAGGGAAGATTCCGTCAAATTTGCAGGTATAATATCACGACTAGTTTTAAGTGGCATGCAACCTCAGAAGTCAGAAGTAACGGCATCGTATAAGCAACCCCGAATCACCACACCACCACACCCAGAACAAGTAGCTGAAAATTGAAATCGTGTTAGCAAAGCTAAAATATGTAGGGGGCCCTGTGTCCATGGGGGGACTGTGTATGTGCCAGGGGGCCCATATCACTGACCGCAGGTACTACCTTGGCGAAATCCTGGATACGTCTTTGGTTTATTCACCATAAGGTTGGGTGGAGTCAAGAGTGTACTCACCGTCAGGTTGGGTGGAGTCGTGAGTCTACTCACCGTCAGGTTGGGTGGAGTCAAGAGTGTACTCACCGTCAGGTTGGGTGGAGTCGTGAGTCCAGTACGTCTCAGTTCGGCCCTCACCGCGCCGGCGACCACAGACAGCAGGATCTCCTGCACCGACTGCCGGGTGATCTCCTTCACCTGACTGAGCTGCTCCCAGTCCAGCCTACCCAGACACACATCAGTCCTGCCCGCGGGCCGCGCCGCCGCCGCCCCCGCCCCTGCCACCGCCCCCGGCGCCCGCCACGACTTGAGCATCCACTGCGCCGCCGTCACAGGAGCCACGAACAGCGCCCGCACGCAGTTGAGCGAGTAGGTCACGCTGCCGAAACTGGCCCGCGGCGGCACGGCTCCGGTGGGCGGGTCGGCCAGCACGTGACACAGGGCGCGTAGCAGGCCGACGCCGTCCGACACGACGCAGTGCACCCTGACCAGGAGACCCGTGCGGCGCGGCGGGCCGGCCAGAGTCAGCGTCACAGCCTGCCAGGGGGGCCGGTCCAGCGGCAGACTGTGCCCCACCTGACTGCCCACATACTCCGTCAGCGCGGCCGAGTCGGCGAGCTCCGGCCCGGCCACCAGGTGGTTCTCGATGCGGAACTGATCGTCGGCCAGCCAGGCGCTGCCGGTAGCGAACGTGACGACTCGCTGCGAGAGACGAGCCAGGGCCGGGTGATGCAGCTGCGCCGACACCGCCTTCCTCACCGCCTCCAGCTCGAACCGCTCGTCGAACATGAGCAGCGCCTGCTGCACTGGTGGCGATGCGTCCCCGCCCGGCTCAGCCCCGTCCGTCTCCAGCCACTGGGCGTCGTGCGGCGACACCAGGTTCACCATCATCTCCAGCCGCCGTTTGAGCGGGTGGCAGCGCAGAGAGGCGGTGAAGAGGACGCTGACGTGCCGGCCGGCCGCCGCCACAGGGTACACCACCAGCACCAGCAGCGTCAGACAGATGCCCAGCGTCAGACTAAGAGCCACCTCCAGGAACGAGCCGACAAATGACCAGAGGATGCCCTCGTCTAGAGGGTGTACCAGCCGGCGCAGTTTGACGTTCTTCAGGCCCGGGAACGGCGGCGGCACCTGGCTGGTAGCGGCGGTGGCGGTGGCGGTGGCGGCGGCGGCGGCGGCGGCGGCGGCGGCGGTGGCGGCGGGATCCTGAGACAGCCGTTCAGACGAACTCTCAGGTGGCGGACGTGTGACCGAGTCGGCGGCTGTACAGGACCCTGAGGAGGCGGTGTCCGGCCGGCAGCCGGCCACAGAGGTCATCGTTCACCTGAAACCAGACACAGACAGTCGTCAGAGCAATCAGCAAACGAGACACTGGTGGTGTAGCAAACGAGACACGAGCCGTCTGGTGTTTGTCATCGTAGAATCAGGAGCACGGACGTCAACAGGTTTTCTGTACTGAAGTGTTTACTGCTTAACTCACCCGCGCTGTCAGCATAATAAGGCGTCGCGATGAATAGCGCATTGTTGGCGCCGCTGCAGGATTGGAAGAGCTTTCAGTCAGTTCGAATTCCCTAGGACGAACCGGTAACATAGGTACTTCACCCGACAAAGCCACATCGACGCGGGGGAGAGGTGTTCAAACTGACAGCTATTTGCAAGCTTCGTAAGCTGCAAGGCACTTGATTACTTCGCTAGTATTAGCAGTTGGATTCCAATTTCCACGGTGTTAAGTGAATGAACTGAGCGAGTACTGATCGGGCGAGTAGTTTGTTGCGAGTATTCTTCCATTCTCCAGTGTTACAACTTACAGACTCTTCTACCAGCGGTGTCGATTTGTCAGAATGATTGGAGGGCTGAACAGGGATGAATTCAAGTGGCCTTATATCAGTGCCACGGTTTTATCAAAACGACTGAAATCGAGCAAAAATACCACATTTCATGATTATCAAAGAAAATATAAGGAATATGTGCACAAAGTTCGTTTCAAATCACTTATTAACGCCAAAAAATTATCACTTGTGGTGGACGTTAACGCAAACCTAGCCTCAACCAAAGTTTTGACCGGCCCCCGACCGACAAATGGCTTTCAGAATGACCGATAGCCTTCTCAAACTGGCAGAGCCCTCTCGGGCCTGACAATGGCCCTAAGCTTGGATAAATATAATGACATTCTGATGTATTTCAAAGGCTATCTCAGGCCTCTCGTAAGGACCTCCTCTGACCAGCATAGGTAAAGCCTTAACCCCAGGGCGCAGCCAGACCTTCGGCAAGAGGGCACGGCATTCCCAGGGCCCCTTGGAAAAAGCATTCCCAGGACCCCCGAGAGAAATGGCGCGAAATGGTATCCCCTCAGATTTATGCCACTACATTTTGCAGGGCCACAAATGGTCGTAAACAGGGAATTCGCCAATAATTGTTTAGTGTGTGTGTGTGTGGGGGGGGGGGCACGTGCCCCCTGCTCCTCCTGGCTGAGCCCCTGCCTTCACCTGGCGAGGAGCCTCTCGGACAGAACGATGGCCCTCTCTGGTCAACCGATGATCCTCTCAAATAAGTGGATATTCCTATCGTACCGACTTGAGCTCTCAGCCCGGGAAACACTCTTTTTGATCGATTGAGGGTCCTCCCATGGTGGTAAGCGGCCCTCTCAGGTCGAAATGCCCCTCTCCCATACAAATGTCTTCAGTGTTGGAGGGGCCGAACTCAGCATTAAGTGGCCGAGGGCCACCAAAAAACTATATAAATCGACACGTATGTATAGCACAAATGACAAATGATTGGTGAATCACCAATCATCTCAAACCCGAGCCTCTCTGCTCGCTACATGTTTCTGCGCGAGTGTGACTACCGGTTTGTAATGTCAAAAATGTGGTTTTCTTACTGGAATTAAGCATATTAGTTTGATGGTGCATACGATGAAACAATTCACATATGGCACCTTAGTTAAATTTTTCACTTATATTGTTTTTATCGATTTTTATTCTTTTAAATACCTATAAGGATTCGACATAAACACCACGCACTAACAACAAAAGACGATATTGTGTAATACAAAGAGAAACCTGAAGGAACAATACAATTACGAACAAATAACAAAGCACGTAGACAACCAATGTCGTCAAGGAAGCGGGCGTAGAGCCTTTAAACCGGCCCATATCCCAAGCATAGAGAATGGGCTCATTCCCAAGTGTTGAAAGGTATTCCAATGAAACGGCTGAACAAGGCACGTTACAAGGACTGTGAGAATACAGTGGTTGCAGGTATGGCAGAGCCATCACAACTTTTAGAAGGCTTGCAGTAATAGTAACAACACGAGGGGTCTGACTATTGCATCCTATTAAAAACCAAACGACTACCAGTTTTGGAAACAGCATATCAACCATCCATCTCTATTTTTTGTACCCAGCCCTGAATAACTTTAAAAAAATTGACGCCGCGGAGCGGCGCGAAAATTTTGAATATTCATGCCATAGACATAACATTATTAAATTATCCCGTCGCTTTGCGTATTGTGCGGAACTGCGGACCTTTAAACTGTATTTTGCCCTTTTAAAAGTGCTGTATGAAGTGATAAAGCTAAGTTTATTGCAGCAATAAGATATAGATAAAGTAATTACTTATAACAACACAACTTACAATGCGCCTCAAAACGTGGCCGTTGCGGATTTTTTATTCATTTTCACACTCCGTATACAATTTGATTGTATTGCAAATGGCGCCCGCGAAGGGCGCGAAAATTTTGATTTTGTTGTCGGAACAATGTCTCATGTAAGCTAGATCAGACCAGGGGCGGAATACAAGGGGAAGATGGCCGACTCAGACTATACCCCTTGTTTAATAGTTGGTTGCTCAAGGACCTTAGATATATACCAATAACAGGCGTGATCCCCCCCCCCCTGAGCCGGGTCTCGCTTATGGTGCGCCCGTAGGGCGCGCCCGGAGGGCGCAACTTTTGTGTTGCGCACGTCGCCCCTCCTGACTGAAATCTAATGGATCACGCGCCTTGACTTAAAATATTATATATCAATGAATGACATAAACAAGACTCTCCTCAAAGAAGTTCGGCCCAAATCCGAACAGCTTAACTATTTAACTGGAGGTAGTCTTTAAAGGGACCAATTTTAGTGCCAGGGGCCATCCTGCCTAGATAATTGAGGCCGCAACTCATCATGTCTGGTATCGAGGGAGCCTCTCTGTCTTAGTACCATACCTTCCGAGGGCATCCGCCCTAGTACTAGGGGGCGGAGCCTCCTATTTAGTACTGGGGGTCTCATGTCTAATACTGGGGCCTCTCCTGTCTAGTACTGGGGAGTAGGGGGCCTCCTGTTAAGTATGGGGCCTTCTGTCTAGTACTGGGGGCCTCCCTGTCTAATACTGGGGGCCTTCTGTATAAGTACATGGGGCCTCCTGTTTAGTATGCTGGGCCTCCTGTTTAGTATGGGGGCCTATTGTCCCAGTCACTTGCGGCCTCCTGTTCTTATACTGGGGTAACCTCGCCTGTATAGTATCTACGCCCGGTTTTCCTGCTTAGTAAATAGGGGCCTCTGTCTATACTTGGCCGGGTATCCTGTTTAGTGTTTAGTATGGGGGCCTCCACTTGTAAAAAAATACTGGGGGCCTCACTAGTCATAGTAACTACCAGAGAAGGGGGGCCTTCCCACTGTTTATTATGAAGAAGGATCCTTCTAGTCCAAACACCCTGGGGCGCTTCCTGTCTGTCTATTGTTACGTGGGCGCCTCTTCTGCTAGTGGGTGAACCTCCTCTTATAAATGCTGAGCTAGGCCTCCTGTCTAGTGCACGCACTTCTGGGGCCTCCCTGTATAGCCAACTGCACTGGGAGGCCTCCTGTTTAGCACTAGCACTGGGGGCCTCCTCTCATATGCACTAAGCACTTGGGGGCCTCCTGTCTAGCGACTGCATTGGGGCTCCTGTTAAGCACTGCACTGGGGGCCCTCCTGTCTAGCACTGCCTGGGGGGCCTCCTGTTTAGCACTGAACTGGAGGCCTCCGTCTAGCACTGCACTGGGACTCCTGTCTAGCACCGGCACTGGGGGCACTCCTGTCCTAGCGACTGCCACTGGGCCTGGGGGCCCTCCCTGTCTAGCACCTCACTGGGGGCCTCCTGCTAGCACTGAGGCACTGGGGCCTTCCTGTCTAGCACTGCACTGCGCGCGCGCTCTGTTTGCACTGGCCCTCGGGGCCTCCTGTTTAGCAACTGCACTGGGGGCCTCCTGTTAGCACTGCACTGGGGGCCATCCTGTCTCGCACTGCACTGGGGCCTCCTGTCTGCACTTGTCAACCTACTACATATAAGGGGGCCTCACCCCTGAATTTTAGCACCGCACTGGGGCCTCCTGTCTAGCAACTGCACTGGGGCCTCCTGCTATTTAGCATGCACAGGGGACCTCCTGTCTAGCACTGCACTGGGGGCCTAACCTGTTTAGAACCAAACCGCACTGGGGGCTCTCTGTTTAGCACTGCACTACTAAAGGGGCCGTCATCTCGGTTTAAGCACTGCACTGGGATGCCTCCTGTTAGCACTTGCACCTGGGGGCCCTCCTGTCTATGCACTGCACGGGGGCCTCCTGTCCTAGCACTGCACTGGGGGCCTCCTGTTCTACACTGCACTGGGGGCGCTCCTGTCTAGCACTGCACTGGGGCCTCCTGTCTAGGCAACTGCACTGGGGGCCTCGCTGTCTACACTGCACTGGGGCCTCCTGTTTAGCACTGGCAACTGGGGCCTCCTGTTTAGACTGCATGGGGGCCTCCTGCTTAGCACTGCACTGGGGGCCTCCTGCCCTCGCTGTCTAGCAATTCTGCCTGGGGGCCTCCTGCCAGCACTGCACCTGGGGGCCTCCTGTTTAGTAACGGGGGCCTCCTGTTATAGTAATGGGGTGGCATCCTCGTTTAGTTGGGGGCCCTCCTGGCTAGTACTCGGGGCTTCCCTGTCCTAAGTACTGAGTCAGGGGCTTCCTGTCTAGTACTGGGGCGGCCTCCTGTAATAGTATGGGCCTCCTGTCTATACTGGGGGCCTCCTGTCTAGTACTGGGGGCCTCCTGTCTAGTACTGGGGCCTCCTGTCCTAGTACTTGGGCCTCCTGTCTAAGTCTGGGGCTCCTTTTAGTTACTGACGGGCCTCCCGTCTAGTAACTGGGGGGGCCCATCCCCTGTCTAGTACTCCGTCGTTCAGGGGACCGCCTCCTGTTTAGTATGGACCCTCCTGTCTAGTACTGGGGGTCCCTACAGATGGCATCACCAGCAGGACTTATGCTTATGTAAAGATTTGAACCCAGGGACAACATGCATTTTCTTTCTTTTTGACCAGTTTGTGCCAGTGGGACCATTTTTGTGTGTTATAGGCCTCCGTAAAATCGGGGCGTCAAAAAAGATATTTTGCCCATGGCTGACGCCAGGGGGGGGGTATGCAGTGGCCCTCGCCCCTTGCCCCCCGTGGCGCCTGTGCCGCTGTTGGTGATTATGACCGTACCTAATTGGTTCCTAAAAAGCGTCCGCTGGTCCTCGGCCGGACCACAAACGCCATGTTTAATGCACGGAGTATATGCCACACACCTTAGTGACAAAAATTAAGAGAAATGAATGGAGAATGACGAACACTTCATCTTGGCACTCTTGTTGGCTACACCTAATCAGAACAACGTGCTCAGGATCCCCAAAAAACGGATCTCGGGATCTGATCTGTGGATGATTTGGATCCCGGATACCGCTGGGATCCCATAGATCCACCTTCACAAATTGTCCGATGATCCAGTCAATGGGCCATCCGCATAGACCCGTCTTCAATATTTTGTCAACAGATCCGCCTGATCCGAGATAGCCAGGCACCAGTGTTTGCATTGGGATCCACTGGGATTCCCAAACCGCTTTATACATATGTGTATTTTTTTGTGGAACCAATTTTTTGAAGTCAATGGTCTGTCAGCGCTACTTTTCATTCGTTGTTAATGCGCACTATGATGGGTTCATAGCCTTTTTAATTCGTTTTGTCCGATAAATAATATAATTATGGGCATATATGCAAGTGCGGATCCTGTCGGATTCCGAGATCCGTTGGGATCATAGATCCATTTACCATTGTTTATAATGAGATCCTCGTTGGGATCCAGATCCCACTGCAAATGTATTGAATAGATCCCGAGACAATATCATCCACTGGTTGTGGATTTGTCGTGGGATCAGTGGGATCAAAGATCCAACATTGCGTTTTGTCGAGAGATCCTCTAGGATCATAGATCCTACTTTCAGATCCGTGCACATGTCTGACACCAATCCACATACTTTTACAAGGGCGGTATATTCCCTTAAACTGCTGTGCCGGCAAACCCAGCGGGACGCTTATTTTGGAACCAATAGTGCATAAGTGCATATTCTTTACAGATACAAATTCCTATTTTGTGATGTTTTATTCTCGTATGTACATTTTCAGTACACGAGCAAGAGGGAAATCTTAAGATAATTTATGCATACGATGTCGATTACATTTAGCTTTGGTGGAAAGACGGAGAAGCAGTTTGCCCCACCGCGCTGCAGCGGCTGTCCCCGGTCGACATATTAGCCCCGTACACCACAAACTCTGGTGCGGCTGGCCCCGGTCGACATATTAGCCCCGTACACCACGGTCTCTGGTGCGGCTGGCCCCGGTCGACATATTAGCCCCGTACACCGTACACCACGGTCTCGGGTGTGGCTGGCCCCGGTCGACATATTAGCCCCGTACACCACGGTCTCTGGTGTGGCTGGCCCCGGTCGACATATTAGCCCCGTACACCACGGTTTCGGGTGCGGCTGGCCCCGGTCGACATATTAGCCGCGTACACCACGGTCTCGGGTGTGGCTGGCCCCGGTCGACATATTAGCCCCGTACACCACGGTCTCGGGTGCGGCTGGCCTTTTTCATTTGCTGTTATTGCCAAGCACCATTGCGTGAGGCATGCGGTACGTCTCCGGTGATTGGATTAGTTTCTGACGCCATAGTCAATAATGAGTGATCCTGGGATTCACTGGGTCCCTGCACGGCAAGAGCTGAGAGGAAGGAGCTGAGAGGAAGCTGTGGAGGCTGAGTTCAGCAGGTCACAGTGTGGTCTAGTAACTAAGGCCAGCTGAGGTCACGGCAGGGGGCTGAGGTCAGCTGAGGTCACGGCAGGGGCTGAGGTCAGCTGAGGTCACAGTAGGGGGGGGGGCTGAGGTCAGCTGAGTCACCTTGAGGTAATCGAACGTGGGCTGGGTCCAGCTAGGTCATGAGGGGGCTAGAGGTCATCTGAGGTCACGGTAAGGGGCTGAGGATCCAGCTGAGTACATGACAGGGGCCTGAGGTCTATGTGGCAGGTCTACGGTAGAGAGGCAAACCTGATGTCAGCTGAGGTCACGGTAAGGTGTGGGTCCTGAGGTCAAGTGAGGTCACGGTAGGGGTCTGAGGTCGCGAGGTCCACCGGTAGGGAGCTGAGCGTAGCCTGAGGGTCACAGTAGGGGGTCTGGAGGTCAGCTGAGTCACGGTAGGGGCTGAGTCAGCTGAGGGTCACGGTAGGGGACCTGATGTCAGCTGAGGTCACGGCAGGGGCTGAGGTCAGCTGAGGTCACGGTAGAAGGCTGAGGTCAGCTGAGGTCACGGTAGGAGGTCTGAGGTCAGCTGAGGTCACGGTAGGGGACTGAGGTCAGCTGAGGTCACGGTAGGGGGCTGAGGTCAGGGTAGGGAGCTGAAGTCAGCTGAGGTCACGGCAGGGGCTGAGGTCAGCTGAGGTCACGGTAGGAGGCTAACGTCAGCTGAGGTCACAGTAGGGGTCTGAGGTCAGCTGAGGTCACGGTAGGGGGCTGATGTCAGCTGAGGTCACGTTAGGGGTCTGAGGTCAGCTGAGGTCAGGGTAGGGAGCTGAGGTCAGCTGAGGTCACGGTAGGGGCTGAGGTCAGCTGAGGTCACGGTAGGGAGCTGAGGTCAGCTGAGGTCACGGTAGGGGGCTGAGGTCAGGGTAGGGAGCTGAGGTCAGCTGAGGTCACGGTAGGGGGCTGAGGTCCAGGGTAGAAGAGCTGAGGTCAGCGAGGTCACGGTAGGGGCTGAGGTCAGCTGAGGTTACGGTGGGAGGGATGATTGAATAGAGTCTCTGTCATGCTGTGCAGTCAGCACAGGCCGGCGGAATATAAGCTAAATAGACCGCATTCAGAAGAGAGTAGAGACTACACCATAGCTAGTGGTATATGCACCCATCTTGTACCTATCTAACAGGTGGCATAAGCCCCAGTGCCGAGTAGAGCGTGTTATGATGAATAATTCAGATGTACAGTCGGTCTTTTATGAATCTTCCCTTTTTTAGTTTATAAAACATATCTAATTTCACTTGTGTACATGAAGGACTGATTTAAGGGGACATGTGGTACCTTCCTAGGTAGGATATAGATAGAATTGATGCGTTGGATGGTTGCATGATATGACAATGATTGTAAAGAACTAGATTGATATGACATGAACTGCGAGTAACATGCCAATTATTTATTTTTAGAGCAAAAAAGATATCAAAGATTGGTAGGATATCACACGTTTCCTTGTGTCAGTCCTTCATATACACATAAGTGAAATTAGACGAGATTTAGAAACTAAAAAGGGAAGATGCATAATAGACCGACTGTACATACCTACCTATGTGTTTCCGTGTTAGTCATACTTATATGAATCACCAGGTTTAAATCATTGTAGGTTGTAATGCGTCGAACTAGGGTAAATCGTTAGCAACTTTACTATATGCAGTGCCACTGCCGCAGTAAGTAGTCTGATAGGAATAACTACAAGAAAACGTTTTCAATTGATGCTGCCAACTTTCATATTCCGTTTCACTTTGTTTCATTCAAGAACTCTAAACGTGCTCAGGCAAACTGCCAGACATGATCATTCGCTTCATCGACTTCAACAAACTGCAACGCTTTCAATTTTATGATATGAACTTAAGTACAAAGGTCTTCCAACTGATTCACAAACGGCGAAAGTTATATCGCAGTTCTCATCAGCCAACAGAAACTTAATTACAACTTCAAGCGAGAAAATGGTGCAAAACATGCAACGAAAGCTGTAGAAAGTATTTGTTCTTTTAAATAAGTTCTTCTCTACCCCAAAAATACCAGCCCACAAAAATACCATATCTAAGTTTATCGAAAATGGACGGAAACTTGTCTCAAAGCTGCACCACGCTATTCTTAGTTATGAGACTCGCCATTAACCCGACGAAGCTTGTTGCTGGGCTCCGTCGGCCTGACTCTTCCAACTTTAATGCTACATTTGCAGGCCAATAGTCCCACACCTACACACACACACACAAACACACACACACACACACACACACACACACACACACACACACAAACACACACGCGCGCGCGGCGCTGCTGGAACAACAAGCGAGCCCAACTCTCTCGGCTGCGGCTGTCAATACATCCGGCTGTATTGGAATCGCACCAGAACCGCGCGTCTCGCTATTTGTTTCCACAGGGAGCGCGGATGATCAAAGGACATAAACATAGACACATGGACGCAGTGGCGCACGCAGGGGGGTGGGTCAAAGGTGTCAGCTGACCCCCCCGAAATTTTTGAGGAGGCCCCGCGCCCGCATCAAAAGGACCCGTATGCTGGCCCATACTTGGCAAGGGGCCCGGTCTTGGTAAGGCTAAGGCCTGATCGAGGCAGAGGCCCGGTGCTGGCAAAACAGTGGCATGGAGCCCGGTCCTTGCAAATTATTTGATACGACCCGTTCCCGATACCTGGGTCCGTTCCTGATAAAGGCCCGGTCGAGGCAGGGGCCCGGTGATAGCAAAGGCGTGATATTGGGCTCGGTTAGGACGAGAGTCTGGTCACAGCAGGGTCCGGTCCTTGCAGATTCTTGATGCGGGCCCCTTTCTGGTAGGGACCCGGTTTTGGTCAGGTGTGATCGAGGTGCTGGCAACTCGTCCCCGCTCAGTGGAATCGCGCCCCTGTAGAAGTGAGAGGGGCTCGCACCGCGACAGTATGTCACCGAAGGACGAGAGAGTGGCTGGCGCAGTCAAGCTGAGAGTGACACCCGATGTGACTTTGGCGATGGTTTTCTCCTAATTGATGAGTGATGTCGACTATTTGCAGACATGTGCATGGATCTGAAAGTAGGATCTATGATCCCAGAGGATCTCTCGATAAAACGCAGTGTGATATTTGTCCAATGGGATTCCGCACGACATTACAATTGGATCTTGAGATCCCAGTGGATCTGTTCGATTTCAAATTTTGCAAATATCTATGATCCACAGGATCCCATTATAAACAATTGAAAATGGACTATGATCTTTCAAAACGGATCTTCGATCGAACAGGATTCCGAGCATTGCATATTATGCCATAATTCAGTTTTATCGACAAAACACGAATAAAAGGCATGAAACCCATGCTAGTTGCACTACAGGCGAATAAAAGGTTACTGACAATTACTTTAAAAATTGGTTTCGAAAATTTACATAAGTATCAATGGCGGATTGGATCCCAGTGGATTCTTCAAATCGCAAAATTGGTTGCCTGTGATTCTTGGATCCAGTGATCTTGTCAGAAAATATTAAGACGGTATCTATGATCCCAGTGGCCTCAGTCGACAATTGTGAAGGTGGATCTATATCCCAGGGCCGGGATCCAGATCCCACAGATCAGATCCCGAGATCCGTTTTTGGGATCCGAGCACATGTCTGACTATTTGTGTGTAGACTTTTACGGTATGCTTTTAAGCTTCTCAGTGTGATATTTGTTTGTATATGTTTTATGACACTTGTCCTGAATTTTTTTATGTGGATGGGCATACGAATATATGAATGAATGAATGCAAGCATGCTGTAAAAATCAGCCATGTATCGCGCCATCTGATCACAAATACTAGATCTACGAAAATACCGTATCGGATCAACAGTCACCACTACTACGTGTTGCTACTGACCTCATTTCGTCAACTCTCAACAGTTATAACACACATCAGTAGCACACACACCTAAAATTTGAACATCAGTTGCACACGCAGTCACCTTACACGCATTGACAACAGGCGCTCGGCCACGGGGGGGACGTGCCTACCCCAGCCTTTTGGAATTGTAGCATTACGCCTATGGGCGTTGGATGGAAAGAATCGACTTCATAATGCCTCTGTCCCCCTCCCCCAATTTTGGGAACGTGGCGGAGCTCTCGACAATGGCGGCGCCACCATAGGGGCAGTGCCACCTCAGTGTCACGGCAGGGGTGGCAGACTGTCACCCCTGCCGTGATACTGGGGTGGCAGACTGTCACCCCTGCCGTTACACTGGGGTGGCAGACTGTCACCACTGCCGTGATACTGGGGTGGCAGACTGTCACCCCTGCCGTGATACTGGGGTGGCAGACTGCCACCCCTGCCGTGATACTGGGGTGGCAGACTGACACCCCTGCCGTTACACTGGGGTGGCAGACTAACACCCCTGCCGTTACACTCGGGTGGCAGACTGCCACCCCTGCCGTGATACTCGGGTGGCAGACTGCCACCCATGCCGTTACACTGGGGTGGCATTGCCAGTGCACCCATACAATTTAGGACACCGTCAACATTTAACCGGTGCTATTTTGTCAAAACTGTTGACTTCGACCGCGCTGTGAACATAGATAGAACAATTCTCTTCGTCGACCAATGCAAATTTGAGTCACGTTAGTCTATATCGCTATTCAAACTATTCGATAAAGTCATGACCATAATATTCGCCAATTTGACCGAAACTTTCACCTGTATCAGGTAATCTAAATTGACTTATCTAACTGAGAGCACGCCAATGCAACAGCTGTGCCAGCACCACTGATTGGGGCAGGACAGGGTGGCGGCAACGGGCAGAGCAGGGACAAGCAGGGTGGGGCAGGGTAGAGCGGGACAGGATAAGGAGGGACAGGACAGGAAAGAGCAAGGCAAGGCAGGGCAGGGCAAGGCAGGGCAAGGCAAGGCAGGGCAAAGCAAGACAGAGGTGGGGTAGGGCTGGGGAGAGGCTTGGAACGGCATTGCAAAGGCGGGGGCAGGGCAGATGCGTAATATTTTAATTAAATAAGTAAAAATATAACTACTGTTAACCCGTGCAATGCCGGGGCTCGTGCCAACCACTGACAGCTGGAATGTGGTGGATAGACTAAGATATAAAAAACACATGGCGTAGCGATAAGCAGAAAATTACGTTAGACTAGCTCGAGGAAGGCTCTATCGAAAGCATTACCGGCCATTTCTTAGGCCGGTCAATACTGAAGTCACCAGAGTTTATAACAAGTTCCATTTCGCCTATATATGAGTGTTTTAAACAAAATCGTATGCATCGCGATAACTAGAGGTGGCAAAAGTTAATATTTTGGGGAACCAGACCCGACCCGGTCCCAAAAGCTGGAAAATGGACCCAGTTTTACCCGATGCAAGGCAAGTTTGAACCCAGCAAACCCAACCAGCAAAATGTTGTCTCCCAACTAATATTGACAAATATGCACTCAACAGTTAGTGCAAGTAAAATTACTCTTGTGGTTGCAAATTCATACAGTTCAGATTGGCCAGCAGCACAAAGAAACATGCGTTTCAGTGTTCCTACTTTCGTAAAACCAGCATGAAGCATAAGTTGGACCCAGTCTGTACCCGTTATCATTTGGCGGGACCCAGTCTGGGACCAACTGGGTCCAGACTGGGTATATAGACTGGTTCCTCGGGTTCACGTTTTGCCACTTCTAGCGATAACTCAAAGAGTTGCGAAATACGTCATGTGTCGCTACACACGTGTGTATAATTTCGCCTAATCATACAACAGAGGGCTTCTGTAAGACGAAACGAGTTTACCGGTTGGTGTGTTTGCTGTTCCTATGTCTTTGTCATAGTTATCTTGACATTAATAAAGGCTTACATGTTTATACCAATTAAGAAAAATACGAAATAATTATACTTTATTCGGTACTTGACCTCTACCACCGCAACATTTAAATACTGCCTTAGCCCGGTACACATATATTGTGTTCCGGGTTCCTGTTCCTGCCTTTCAGGTAGCGTCGCCGTCTTTCATACCACTCCAGTTTGGTCACGAACCTCAATGTTGCTCCACATGTTTCAACATGGCCCTAACCAATATGGTTCCAAATGAGCGTACTGCCACAATCTCCACACCGATCCAATCCTGGCGCATCATCCGCAACCCCCATCACGACAAAAGCGACGCCGGTTTCGCGTGCGGCTAGTGGTTTCCCTTGGGAACAGCGCCACCGAAATATAGTAAAACCGTTACATATGTAAGAAACGAGTATGCTCGTTTCTTCTTCTAATTCCTGTCCAACGTGCTGAGCATAAAATTATACATACATAAGCAATTTGGAGCTAATTAGGTTTATATTGTCTACCATTTGAAAACGCGATACATTATAGTTAATTCATCGTGGGGTGCTAGTAATATTTTATGACTTTTATGACTGAGGTATCCAAATAAACAGTGTTAAAATATTTGAAGAACTTGCAAAAATAGATACCGTGTTATGAATTATTGTTATTAGTGTTATTATTCTTATTAATTAGTGTTATTAATTAATTAGCTGATAGTGAATTAATAACACAAAAATAGGACAAAATGCCGATGAGTTTTAATCTTATTTTGGCGAGGTTTATAAGCATCATATACTTTCATGACACTTTTTCCCAGTAGAGGATACATGCGCATTTCATAGGTATAGGTACTTATACTCTTGCAATTTTGCCACCCCTGGCAGAAATCCGTGCCGTCACCCCTGGCTCTAGATTGACAAGACAATTGTCATGCCTCCCATCCCATGCTGTAGGGGACCCACTCAAAAACAAGTGACCGAAATCCACACAGTTTTCTTTAAAAAAAAAAACGGTGGGGGCGCGCTCACAAGGGAGCCGCTCTTAGGGCTCTGACCCCCCCCCCCAGAAATGAAATTCTGCGTACGCCACTGCTGATAAACGACGACGGCATGTAAATGATGAGCCCAAGGCTGATGAGCCATTCTCTCGCGCCCAGAGGCTCAGCTACGCTTAAGCTTCGTAAGGAAAGTAAGTCAAGCGGGCGCCATATATCTGCTTCTGTTGCGGCGCCCATAAGCCCCCCCCCCCAGTCTAGCGGCCCGAGAGGTCAAGTGGTTCAAGGTAGCCTAACAGTCTTCTGTGGAATTTGTCAAAGTAAGTCTTTATCTGTAATAGTATTTAACTGAGTGGTGCAATTCTATCTGCTTCCGCTAACAAACGTTTTAATTTGTTCATCACGGTTTTACCAGTGATCTCTTAAATTCAGCAAGTCGAGATCCATCTGCATGGTGATTTCCAGCGTGATCTATGGTGTGAACCAACATTACACAACTTTGAAATGGGTAGGTCTAACTCAAAATTAGTCGTCACATAGCAGCACAATACGGGCTTGACACAATTACAGCAAAAACACTTTGCGCAACATTCTCACCACTCAAAATCAGTTTGATGTGAAGGATGTGAGTCACAGGGATTGACTGAAGAGTAAAATTCCGTCATTCCATAACCCACGACATTGATATCAGTAACGATATTTGAATCCGGTGATGTTTTTGCAGTAACCATTTTTTTTTAGTATCGGAGCCCTGAGCTCAAAATGAAGTGCCTGAAATCCGAGAAGAAACTCAATTTGAGGGTAGGTTAGGTTTCGGCGGAGCGGTTGAGCCCTATCAATCATTTTCGTAAAACGACACCCCTGTAAAAGAGTTCCTCTGTATTTTTGTGGGCACTAACAGCAGTTTTAAACAGACTCAACCACTCATTTGAGGCTAGGGAAATTTCAGTAGAAAAAAGTCTTAAATCCCTGGAAAATCCCTGGAAAATTGTCCACGAAAACGATCATTTTTAGTGTTATGTAAACAGGCCTAGTGACTGCAGATTTTGTGAAAATAATTATATTCTTAACCTGAATAGGACGGACCGGACATGGGCCTCAATATTATGAATTTGACTGGGCCTAGTCTGGAACTGGGCTTGGTGTTCATGGTCCTGGGCTGGGCTGGGCTTGGGGTTGGTGGGCCCATGATTATGTTTTAATCCCGTAATATGAGTCTCTAGATTCAGATAAAGCGACGAACTACCTCTAATGAAAGGACATTGCCACAGTAGGTTATTCTAACCATCGATCTAAACTAGCGCCACTGAAATGAATAAGAGCAGTTTCAGTTGCAGGACACTCTTCGTCAATGAAAAAGGACCGTTGTTAAGTAATAATTCAAAATAATTATTTCTTGTCAGGTAGCTACTGCAAACGTCCTTGTAAAGTCACTTGGCGATGGGGTTGAGGTAGGAATCGTTAATGCCTGGGTAGCAGCACTTCAAATGGGGCTTCAGTGAAAATGAATGAAAGGAAAGTTTCATTCGAGCAGCGACAAAGCTGGAGTGCAAGATTACAGCGCATTAAACACATTTCGGACAGCACTCATGTCATTCACCCTGCAATCCGACAGGCTACCCCTAATTGCAAAAAGTCCGCATAGCAATGATGGGGAAAAAATCGCGACTGCCTTTTATAATCACGACATTCCAGTTTCAGTACCTGGTGCTGAATTCAACAATCCAACAAATTGTGTGCATGAATATGCACACACTACAGTCTACAGTCGACTCCCTCGTGTATGAATATGCACACACTACAGTCTGCAGTCGACTCCCTCGTGTATGAATATGCACACACTACAGTCTGCAGTCGACTCCCTCGTGTATGAATATGCACACACTGCAGTCTACAGTCGACTCCCTCGTGTATGAATATGCACACACTGCAGTCTACAGTCGACTCCCTCGTGTATGAATATCCCCCGTGTAACACACTGCAGTCTGTCAGTCGACTCCCTCGTGTGACCACCCGGATCAGCCACCTGGTAGCGTGTTTCCCCTCGTCCCCCTCCCGTTCCCCAGCCTGAGGCTGTATTGGCAGGCCATCTTCGGACCGCTATACATAATACATAAAGGCCGGTGATTGAGCGAGACAGATTAGTGGTGGTCGCGCAATATAGCCCCGACATTTATCAACAGCGATGTAGACATCTCTGACATCATATCAATCATCTGAAGCGAGTACATTTGTCGTGATAAAGAGTGGTATCCATCGATTGCTAACACCGGTAATTTGCATATCAGAACCCGGAAGCGAGCTAAAATGAAGATATTTCATTATAAGTCACGTCGCCAAGGGAATCCGACTGATGATTGGAAGACACACCAGCTGCTATTACCGGTCTATTGGCGTTTGCTTGCCATTCCCATGGGTGTCGGAGGCGGAGGAGGGGGGGAGGGGAAGGTGGACACGTCCCCAAACGTTTGCATAATTTGAAATTAGACCTATGTTATTGTTGGTACATGGGCGTTGCATGGAAACAATCGAGCTCGGTATGCCGCCATCCCCCTAACTTTCGGGAAGTGCCCTTGATCGTTCCCGTTTGTAAAATATTTAACCGGCATCGCAATAGCTTCGCATTAGTTTCTAGTGGTATGACATAAGCAAATATATTACTACAATAAATATAACACTAGTGAGGAATTTGTATTCAAAATAAGGTAACAGGATTGTATGCGGGCAGCACTTTACGGTGGGCTGGAAACAGCCTTACGAATAGGCTACCCGCAATACACGACTGCTCTGCGGGCTAGTCTATGGATGCAGCAACGGAATCGTTTAGTGCTGAGCTGCGCCGTAGATAACGCCACTATGCTGCAGTGTGCTGAATGCTGGAAAAGCCGAGTCTCGGAGAAGATTCGACTCCCAGCGAACGGAAAATTGCAGTCAAGCGGAATGGTTAGCAAGCTCTCTGCTCTGAAGCTCAAGCAACCAAGCTCAAGCCTTTCCTCAGCCCTCACTGTTCGGGTGTCTGGGTCGGACTTGCACTAGGTGGCTTTTACGTGGTTAACTTGTATTTTCTATGCATTCCCTCCTCGACCTTGGCAGTGAAAGATTTATGACATAGTCTTTGCGTTCTGAGTTTTATATTTCCCGTATCTCTATATATGTATTTGTGTTGTCTTAATGGACGAACTGCGTACGCTTAAAATAACGCTGATGGAATCCTGCTAAATGTTAAAAGCAACAACTCTTTAAAATATGTGCTATTAAAAAGATAAATTTGCACTGCACTTCTGGTTTGTCGTCTCACTACGTTTATCGTTGATAGTAAAGCTTCCTTCCAGACGACGGAATGGGCTGGGTGCACCCATGGGTACCCAGTACCCACTCAATTTTCCCAAATGTATGGGTTGGGTATGCATTTTTTGACTTTTCATGGGTACTGGGCGGGCATGGGTATGGAAATTTTGGAATAATGTCGCTAAGAGGTTTTTTTTATCTTGACAACCAGATTTAAAACCAGTTTAAATTTTTATATGATATAGGACACTTAAACAAAGACTTGGCAATTATATGACAACATATAAATCGTGGTACTATATAGGGCAGTAAAATTATGTTTAAACCATGTATGCTAATCCTAGGTCCTGATCCAATATGATAATGTTGACCGCAAAGTGTTCGATAGATTTAATCAGCAGCAAAACACACAGGTGCCTAAATATTTTTTGTCGTTAATAAAATGAAAGTCAACATGCCAGGGTAATGGGTTTGCGAATGTTTGTGCAAAATATATTATCTGCCTTATCTGAATGTGGCCCCCAACAGGGCCAAATGGGTATCAAATATTTATTGAATTTGAATGGGTCTGGTCTGGGTCTGGGCTTGTGTGCTTCATGGGTTTCGGCTGGGTTGGGCTTGGGGTTTGGGCACCCATGATAGTCTCTGCTTCCAGGTTGAAGTTCTCGTTACTAATGAAAATGTAACATTATATTACATATTTTAGTAAAAGCCTCGTACGGAGGATTGCAAGACAAAAACAAAGTTATGTCACACTTGAAGCTTAAGCAAAGCCTTAGATGTCATCACTCTTCAAATATATGGGCACCAATCAAATGGCAAATAGTTTACTTGCATGCACCTCACCAATATTTCAGCCAGCTCAAACATCATGCAAAGCCTTCTTACATTGCACTAGTTTAGCCTCAAAACAAAACGAATTAAGCCTAGGCGAATCGGGGCAGGTTCTCAATGACCGTCAATTAAAAAATATTGCTGCTTAAAACAGACGGTCGTGCTATTCTAGATATGTTTCTTTTCATTTTCACTTGTATTGCAATGCCTGCCACGCCCACATGTGCAATGCGAAACATCGGGAAAGTTTATCAAATACATAACTTGGCGAAACCACTTACCCGCGCCGACCGGCTTTGTGTTTAGTCCTATACATATCCGCCAGATTTATGAATCCCTCATGAAAAGAGGTAAATGCCAACTGTGGCCCGAACATCATATCACATTGCCCAAACAACGTCTTTGTAAAAATTATTCCTATAGTGCAGTCAAAACAAATGACGTAGGTAGTATACAACGTGCAATTTGTACATTTGGTATAATATGCAATTGTAGTATGCTTAAGCACGTCATGAGCAGTGAGCACGGCGGTCGGCCATCGAGACATGCCAGCTATAGTTTGTATGTCAACCGTAAAGCTATTAAATCTCGAAATCGTTTCACCAGAGTTTGTGACAGAGTTTGTCTTTCGACATTGTGCAGCTACATATGAATATCTATCGATATATGTTTATAGTGGTCTTAACGTAAATTTTTCGCTCTTCCAAATGGTATGTTTGGTGTTTCTCTTTGGGTAAAACTGTGGCAGATATGAGCTGAAGAACATAGGGGTACCATTTTGTATGAAACATCCTGTATATATAATTAAGAACGATAGGTAATAGGTATGATCCATCTAAATATCTAGTGCGACATATCAGGCGTTTTTCTCTCACTTGAAAGCACTGTGACAATGTCCCTGAAACAAATCGCCGGCACTAAATAGGTCGCCGTTGTGTGCACAAATGAACTTCCGATTTCATTTCCACCTTTTCGATTGATTTTGGTTGTTTTTGAAAAGTACCTTTTTATTGATAAGCTAAAGAAACATGTTATACCAGTAAAGCGTCGTAGTTGGCGATGAACGAGCGAGCGCAAAGGAAATGTACGGTGAATTTCAACTCAATCGGGCAAGTGGTTTCAGAGATACAAAAATGGTGCGCACGTGCGCACGTGCGGAGACACCCACTCCTGACTACTTGCAGAAAGGCAGCGGCTGAGAGGTCACTAACCACACACCAAATTCGAACACAATCGATTCAGCCGTTCCTGAGATATATAATAGGGGTGTGTACGTGCGCACGTGCAGAGGCACCTCTGACTAGTGGAAAAGCGGTGGCTGAGGGGTCCCTAACCACACACCAAATTCAAACACAATCAGCCCCGCCGTTGTGGAGTTTTTGCGACAAAACACCTTGCAATACTCTTCACGCAGCACGCGCCACGCGCAGTGATAGTCACCCACATGAGTCGCCACTGATAAAAAAGAACAGGATCGATTGGATGGGGCTACTCAGCAAAGAAGCCCGTTTGTCAATCGGACGTGTGGTTGCAAAGGTATAAGCTTCTCAATAGCGTCGCCACGGGTTCATGGGTCGGGCCGTTCATAATCAGATTTTTCCCATATACCACGTAAATACGAGCGAGCGCTTCGCGCTTGCTCGTAATCAAGCGATAGAGACAAATGGACAAAACTCCTAATGTTGGAAATAGACGAACCATTATGACAATACATTTGTCAAAAATTGAGGGTCGCAAGTTGCAACCACAAACTAGGCCGTCGTTGGGTGCATAAGTTAACTGCTAATTTTGATAACTTATCATTCAATGTTCGTTAATTGACAGATCACAGAAGGGCACATAATCATACTATGACGAGTGCAATACTTAATTAACAAGACTTGAAAATTTACTATGCCATTTTGTCAAAAAGCAATATCGAATTTTGGTGGAAACCGAATTTCGTTACTAAGTTCTTGAGAGTACCGGTCGTTAAAAGCGTGGAACGATTATGAACTATGCCATGAAGTCCTTTTAAATATCTGGCGTATCTAAATAAATCTCTAAATGCCATATACTTTGCAGCAGGAAGGAATGTTCATATGCAAAAATTGTTCAATTTACAATCAATTTTGGTGTCTCATCTGTCGATTCCATTTGTGTCGAAAAGGCAATTATTTCCTTTAAAATTCGAAAAGTTGAGAACGTGTTCCCAGTCCCCCGCTTTCGCTGTCGATAGACCTAGGGAGGTCATTTTCTAGAAATGTTTTGGTGGTTCTCATGCTAGCTTTATATATATATATTATAATTCCATTCTTACCAAGCAACGCCATGGGCTTATTTTAAAATTTGAAATCACTGCCCCCCCCCCCCCAAAGAATACACAAATCGACACCGGTGGATAAACTTATAGACTATAGAGTATGGATTTTTTGTATGAATGGCGATTGGCTGCATCAATACTTTTAATTGCAAACCATTGTGAAAATTCATTAAAAGTATAATACCAATTTCAATACATGTAGAATACAGTGAAATACCATATTTTGCACCAGACACATCCCGGGTGGAAGTGCCCTGGTCATTCATGCTCTTATGTCACGAGCGTAGGTATTGTTGTAAGACATATTGCACGAGGCTGCGCGTGACTTTTACACAGCGAAGTCCACGAAAGAAAAGATGCCAGTAGAAGCGCATCGCAGATGAGTGTCAGTCTTCACTATTGCTCTGCTCTAGCTTTCGTGCGAAATCTTAGAAAAGGGGTTTCTTCGTCTTGAAACTGCCAAGGTCACTTACTGCCAAGGTCACTTAACGGTCTCTGTGGCAGACTATGGAGATAATCACTGTCTTGTTTCTGATGGCGCTACCCACGCCGTCATTTGCGGACAAAAGGGCTCCAGTTCTGCTGTGGAAATCGAGCATGAGTAACGCTGCACTGCCTGACCTCCAACAGCTCTCATCCACAGAAGAGAAATCACAGCTCCACGTGCTTATCAACTCTTTAGACGCCGAAGGGGCTTTGATCCTCTTCTTAATGAACGAGCTCAACGTCGAGGATTTCAGCGGGTATCCCGACACGCTCCCGCGACTGCAGCGCGAGTTTGAATCTTCCCCGCACGTCTTCACACCAAGCATGGCTTCAGTGCAGGTGGAGCAGCTCACCTCTCATGGTTTTCTCACAGTGAACGTCAGTGACCCATCGTCAGTACGTCTGGCTGACGGCACCTCTAGGACCCTGCTACTGGTGCCGCTTCATGACCGTCCAGCCGCTGACAGACGCACCACATTGCAGCAGGTCGACATCACCATCGGCCAAGTCCTCGAAAAGGTGAAGCGCCTCACCGGGAGATACGTGGCCATGCTCACCGGAAAATACACCAGCATGGGTGGTGAGATTAACGCCAGACCTAGCCGCAGTCTGAACACGGTTACTCCCACTCCCAGCAAACCTGCAAACCAGCAGCCTCTGTTCCTCAATTTCGGCTGCGTCTTGCTCTACACGTCAGATTCGCCCGTAATTCATTTCCAGTCGGTGAAGGAAGCAGCAGGTCAGCAGGCTCTCCTGCTGCCTCTGAGCGCTCCCAGCTCCAACACCAGCAGCTGCAACAGCAGTGACGTCAACTCAGTCACCGTCATCTGGCAGCACGCTAATAGCACCTCGGTCAACTTAGACAACGTCACTCTGCAGCTGTCGTTCAAAGCTAAAATGACCCGACCCGGCGGCAGCGATCTATCCTCCTGGACTCTGCAGAATGTGACTCTCTCCTACGCAGGCACGGCGGACGGCAAGGCTATCAGCAAGGCGGTGGTGGCGCTCGACTTTGACGATGTGTACGCGCCGCGCCACTTCTCGTACCACTGCACGAATCGTCTGTGGGCCGCCGAGCCGTCAGCCAACGGCACCGACAGCGATGGGCCGACGCTGACCGCGCTGCAGCTCCCTGGCTTTCAGGTAAGCTTGCCACGCTGCAGCTCCCGGCTTTCAGGCATAAGCTTGCCACGCTAAAGTCCCCCGGGTTTCCGGTAAGCTCACTACAACTCACGCCTCCGGCCAAACAGACGCCTCACGCTACCGACTCATGTTAGAGCACTTGGCGTTTGGCTGGTTAGTGGTTACTGTGCTGAACATACTGAGTATACATTATACAATGCTGATTGCTGAACCATCCAAGTGGTCTGGGGCATCGCCACGAACCGAGAGTTGCGGGGGGACGGAGATATTCTGAAATATATTATTTCTATGCAACGCCCATAGGCGTTATGTTAAAATCCGAAAATTTGACGGGGGGACGCGGCCCTGTTTCCCGTTTTTGGAGGGACGCGTCACGGCGTCACGCGTCCCCCGTCCCCCCGCTTTCGACGCCCGTGCGAGTGGTGATGAATGACCGTATGCACGTCATTGATGACTGCGGCTGGTGAGTTATTCGCGCCGTCTGTGTTATTGCCGACCGTATGGTGTGACAATGTGACTACCGACTGTCATTGTAAGACTGGTGACCGGTAACCAATAGGCAATAACCATGTCACTTATACTGACGGTGGTGGTGGTGGTGTGGTTTGGGCCGCAATTGCTGCGGTTATATAGCATCCATGTGTCACTACCGACGACAGTGATGCTGATGTAGTAGGAAATTACAATCATTTTTGGGAAAGCCAACTGTAAAAGCAATATTTATTTGCATCAACTGTTGCAGATAGTGTTCCAACAGCAATTGACGAGAACAAATGATCCTGACTAGCCGCCGCTGCAGCACCGACAAAGCTTGGCTACACAGTACTGACTACACACACAATTTCCTAGAAGGTAAAACCCGCCACAGCCTGGTTACAGGGCTCACTGACGTTTTTGTATCACCCAGCAGGTGATAAACTATTTTCAACTACTCTGGTCCATATGTTTTTTATTATTGTTTACCCTCTAGGCGAGAGTAAATTAAAAGAGTTTACCAGCCGTGGTGAAAAACGTCTGTGAACCCTGTTACCCGGCTGTGGCGAGTTTATCCTCTAGGAATGGGTAAACAAGATTTTGAGTGTACCTTTACTCCAGATGTGTACAAAAAGCCTAAACTGTCTGTGAACCCCCTATAAAACAAGACATTCATCAAGTTATGTAGCGACGAATCCGGAGGAACCCCATGTGAAGCATGCCACTGTCTGCTGTCAGATATCAGAAGTGATAGTCGACTATATTTTCTGTCACCATGCCGGACCAAGGCGGACGTTTTGTTGCTGGCCTGGGGTCGCTGCACCGATGAGGAGCGAGACTTAGATATGCAATATGCATGTACTCTGTTCGACAAAAGACAGGCATCTCTGATGCTGATCACATTCATCATATATCAGACAGGGTGTCTGCAGCCGGTAAGGAAATTCAACATGTATCAGCATCGTTCAGTTATTCTCTGGAGTGTGGCATGTAAATGTCACAGTACTAAAAAAGTCATCACCCCGGTATGTCTGTCGGAGGTTCCAGAATCTTGAACAAAATCCCCTTTATCCAATGCATAATAACCATGAGCATGACATTTTATGTATGGTATGCCTATGAACCGCTCAATTTTCCGGACGATTTCCGTGCTATCGTCCCGGGGCTGAAGTCTCGACTAAAAATAGAAAACACCTACCGTCCTGTAATAGGCTCTCCCAGAATCATCTTCCCTCCGTAGCTCAGCATGGTTTCCGTCGACGAAACTCAACGGATACCGCACTAGAAATCAGATAATATATCCTCATACCGGCTGGCCATGAAATGCGATGGAATACATCCACTTAATATGTACATCTTGGATTTTGTTTGACCAGATGAAACCACAATAAGGGCTTTTGGAAATGCCTTCTTGCAGAATTCATACCACATTGTTGTTGTCAACAAGAAATGCGAAAACAAAATTCAATTAAAGGGATCATAAGACCCTTTTCCACTTTATTGGAGGTGGCAATGCAGTTTGGTACACAAGGCTAAGTTATATTGCATATTTTATTCATAAAGCTTGTAAATTTCACTAAGTATACCAAAATCACGTTCAAACTGCGTCAGCGTTCCACGCAAATAATCGCTTCTTGGCTAGAGCCGTAGAAATAAAACACGTAAACCCGTGCCTGTTTTTCCGTATCTCCAGCAATGATTATGGGTCCCAAATAGCGGAAAAGGCAAAATTTTGTTCATCACTAGTTGTTACATTACTCAGTTCATGCAAATCAGATAAAATGTCATTCTTAATGACTCGGGCATCCACGTATCATTCTAATAATAGTTGACTCCAATCGCCCCAATACAAAGGTTGAAGGGATGACCCCCGGTCGGCCATTCTAAGCCCTCAAAATAACAGTTAAAGGTATGCAGACATAATTCCTTTGGCACCGTCATGGTAAATCAGTTGAAGATTATGACTTAGAAAACCATTTGTATTATAGGTGATATGATTCGGCTGATGACCGGTATGCATCGTCCTGCTTCAACTCTTGGTCTGAAGTCCCTTGGTCTGTTTATAATTTAGTAGCAGTGTTGATAAATGTTTCGACGATTGCAGCGCACATGATCGGCAATTCCCGCCAACTTTGTTTACACCACGTGTTCACGTTGTGCATTGTTTGTATTCAGAGCGCAATATATGCCTCATTTTTGCATTTATAAGAGCGAAATGTTTCTTCTTTTGCATTTGGACCAGAATTGCTAGTGCTGATATAATCTGAATGTAATTCATAACAAAAGCTTGTCAAATAGCTTTATTAATATACAAAATTCGTGAAAAGTGGGATAATAACGTTTGATAAATATTGTTGCATTGCTTCCATCCTCCAAAAAATTATTAGAAGACATTCGAAAAGGTCTTATAATCTCTTTAAACACCATAGGAGTAAAACTAATGCGAGCCTGCTGTATTGACAGCCGGAACAAATATCGGGATAAATGTTAACACGTTATTGGGGCACCTTCGGCCCCTCAGGGATTAGCGCCAACAGCAGTCACTTGCGGAAACATTTTGCATCTGACTCATAAGACACAGAAGGCTATGTCACTTATCAGAAATTGTATCGGATTAACTGTCAGATACCTACCGATAAGCGGATCAGGCATCAGTAAATATTGTATGAGCGTCCCTGATGGGTTGGCGGCAGTCGTGTTAAGCTGGGACCAGCTGGACGCTGCAGTATTTCTCATGATCACATGGCCAGCGTCACCTGTCCATACCTCTCCTCTGTCGCTCTCCATCTGGTTCGCTTCGCCACCGCTCTCCGTTATCGTGTGTCGTTCATCGTTTGACCGTGAATTTATGAGCGCTAAGTGGCATGCTCCAGTTTGGTAGTCACTAACGTCCTGCATTACCTTTAACCACGAGTCCGCAGCCTCGCAGTACCATGCGGTAGTTCACCAGGTTACCAGTATATTGTGGACGGTTTCAACAAACGTCAGCGTAGCGGTTATTCAATCACTAAAATACCCTTGAATGTCACGCTCAAGCTTCCGTATCGTTCAAGAACGCGGCAACTTCCAGGAAGGAGAGCTTAGAGAACTGGTAGACCCAACCAATGACCCCTTTGATCCACCTCAGCGCCAATGGCCGTGGACGTACTCCCATGCTGAGTTTGTGACGTGCTGCGTGTGACGTGCTGACGTACTGACGTACTGACGTACTGACGTACTGACGTACTGACGTACTGACGTACTGACGAACTGACGTACTGATGTGATGATGTGCTGACGTATGACGTGCTTCCTTGCTGCCTTGCCGTTGTGCTGACGTGCTGGCGTGCTGACGTTGCTGACGTTGCTGACGTGCTCAGGTGCAGGCGTTCCTGCCGTCGGGCGCAGCGGTGCGGTTCGGCCGGCCCTGGGACTGCACCACCATGTTCACCATCCCGATCCTGTCCGGCCTGTTCGTGTCGCTGCTGATGTTGATCGTCCTCGTCTTCTCACTGCTGATGCTGGCTAACGTGCCGACCGTGAACCGCTTCGACGACCCACACGGCAAGATGCTGCTGGTGCACGTGCCCACCGCCGAGTGACACGTGTTGGCACGTGATAGTTGCACGTGCGGCACGTGCTAACACGTTAACAACACATGAGGCGTACATGCAACGTGCGCAGCGCAGTGACAAAGGACAGCCTTGCACTTCGGAGGAAGCGGGGCAGTAGTCGGTACGTGTTGGTACTTGTGGTGATCTCCCCTCGTATTTGTGGCGTCTTGTTTAGTAAACGTCTGCCCGCGTGTTTGTGGCGTCTTGTTTAGTAAACGTCTGCCCGCGTATTTGTGGCGTCTTGTTTAGTAACCGTCTGCCCGCGTGTTTGTGGCGTCTTGTTCAGTGAACGTCTGCCCGCGTGTTTGTGGCGTCTTGTTTAGTAACCGTCTGCCCGCGTGTTTGTGGCGTCTTGTTCGGTGAACGTGACATCGCTGCAGCGTCCTCTGTTGCCAGTAGAGATCGGACTGGGTGGCGGAAGTCGCTCGCCTTGTGCAACGTGTAGTGTCGTGTTGCATGTCAGCTGTGCTTCAGCCGGGGAGGTACTTCGTTTCGGGTTATGGTGCTTTGTATGATACATGTCATGCTGACACGCAAGTACAAAGTTACTTACATGCATGTCATGACAATAAATAATACATGATACAAGGTTGCTATATTTGTGAAATGACATGTAGGTACCAGGGCATGATTTTACAATGTTTCAGTTTAAGGCTAGCGGGACTCTCAGCATCACGGCTGCAGCACTGTCCACATCAGACATTCGCCAACGCAGACATCCAACATTCGTCAGCAGGCCGATGTTTTAGCGGTGCGGTTTTCATCCATTGATGTTTCAGACTGTTCTGAGGCAACAACCAAGCTTCCAGCAGTTATCTCTGAGAGATTATCTGCGTATGAAAGCTCCAGCTGCGATGCTTCTCCAGACTCCTTTTCGGGGGGGGGGGGGCACCTGTCTCGTGCCGATTGCTGTGGCCAGCGACGCCCTTCAGAAATATCTGCTCCACTGATTCACATCAGTTTCGTTCCTCTCTAATAACATCGAAAGTAGACACCGATGGACGGTTCACGGTTCATTCGTCCCTTGATGACATTTGCACGAGCCACGGTATCCCGGGTATCCGGGCACTTGCCGCTGGCTCATGTCCATTGGCATTGGCTGAGTCCCTGTCTCAGCGACGCGATTGGCTCATATTCCCACTAAAATGTATATACTTTCCCACATTCGGGTGCACATCAGTCGTCATTTGGCTGTTATACTCTTGTCTGGGTTACGACTGGAGTTTCCTTGTCAATTCAAATGTGGTGGGACATGACATGGTTGTAATGGCTGGTTTGTGGGGTGCTTGCAAGGCTTGCAGTCACCCAAGCAGGTACAACTTTGGTATGAGCTTACGGCTTACCTCAAGTAATTTACCACATCCGTCATGGTCAGGACGCTTGTCTTTTGTAATTATTCATCTTGGGACCACATGATAATATATATTTGGCATGTTAAAGGGACTGTCCCACCTTTTCAAAAGTTCTCAAATGTACGCCGCATGTGGTGCTAAATATTAAGTAATTGCTGCGGAACGCACGATTATGGCATTTGTTTCTTTCTCACTAACGGTGCCTAATTTCATAAAAAATACGTTTTAATATTTGGGCTGATGACGTCATTATGAAGGATTTTTGGGGAAATAGAGAAAACTTCTTCACGCTGCTATAATATATTGACTAGTGTATGGCTTATTACAAGCCAGATGTAAAACAAGTCGACTTCACAAACATTGGGTTAAAGAGAATACGACATCGATTAAGAACGCCTAAATGGCTAAATACACTATAGGGTTTCTTTTGTTGGATATGTCAAACCAAACTCTAATTTCTTTGTGATTTCGACCTCGGTGGTTGTTTAACTTTACGAATACAAATTTCAATGCCAAGCACGGACAATGGCTATCTCAACTCAAATATAATGTTAAAGTGAGTGTGCCTACTTTTTGAAATGTCATATATTTTTATTACGGTAAGAAGCTACTGCTTTGATTATTGTTACGATAAAATCACGAATGGAGCCCCCTTAGTTGAAATTTTTACTTATTTCTGTTTTGGCATTTGTTTTGTTTCAAAACTAAAACGATCGTCACTATACAACAGAGTAGCGAAAATGTTACCTATAATGGGCGCACTGGCCCAGAGCTAAACAATATATGCTAGCGTTGTAATTTAAGAGCAAATGCCTTCTAGTGCGAAAGCTGCTCTGGCGACTATTGATAATTAATATTCTGCCAGAATGTGATTGGCGACTTTGGAATATCTCAGCAACTAAAGTGATTCTGGGGAAAAATATGTTCTACGGACTAGTGTCAACAACTCCACATGACCAATGTGAGTAGGCACACCCCCTTTAAGGTGGGACAGTCCCTTTAACGTTATTAATAATTTTTTACACAATTTTTGACAATGCTTAATTTCCAATCACAATTCAACCCAGCCCACTGTTCCAGTGTACTGTTCATCCCAAGCTCATCCCTTCGAGCTTGCTTTTTTCTTCGGAGCCCACTTTTTTCTCAAGTCGGACATAAGTCAGTTTGAAGTCAGTTGGTCAGACTGAGCGCATTAGTCAGTTTGACTTAGATATTAGGTTTCAGTGACCGTCGATTCGCTGCGCGATCTCCCTCTGCTTCAGCCCCCGGTGTTTGCCGAGCTCAGGACAAACAAGTGAAACACTGAATGAAGGAATGGC
>VOPJ01016470.1:0-39292 GCA_014673585.1 Semibalanus balanoides
GGAAGTTTCTGACGTCTTGTTTCTCGCTGCTGGAACATGTGTATTGAAACGTAATCGAATGGGCCGACGTGACTTAACCACGTAAGATATATGGTCGTCCTTCTTTTAACCCGGCATGGACTGGGGGGGGGGAGCGTTTAATACCTGCCTGACGAATTTGCGTAACAACTCAACTCAAAAATTATAAGCGTTATATATGTGAAACTTCTGATACCTTCTTCTGCATTGATTGGACGTCTTTTCTGCGAAAATGAGGCAATTTCATATATAATTTTTTAGATATAGTGAATTTAGTGACGTCACTACATGCGATTTCGACACAAAAATCAGCGAAATTTTAACAGACCGTATAAAGGTCATATGATACGCAAAATGCAATACAAAACAGTTTTAGGCTGCATGTAAGAAGGGATACAAGATGGCTGTCTCGGATTTTATAATTTGGGGGTTTGAGACCATACAAATAAAAAATGAGGAAAAATGAACAAAAAATCAAAATTTTGCAATATATATATATAAACGGAATACATGTCAAATGAACATATTCGACCAACTACCATACCAAATTTCAAAAATGATATCACTTTTAACTGAGTAATCGCATCCACAGTGCTGGTAACTCAGGATGTCATATTTTGAAATGTATTTTTTCTTGCTTTTTTGACAAGATACATACCAATAAATGTCCGCACTGTATTTCTGAGACAAATCTAGTCCAGAAACATGCCCTTTTTATTAAGATTTATCTATTTCAAATTTTGACATTTTGTGGCCTTAGTTTGACATTTACGATTTACTTCATATGCATGAAGTCTGGTAGAAAAATGAGTATCACTATCGAATTATACGCGTAAAATGATCCATAAAACATGTGTTGCATGACTTTCGTAGATATTTTGTGTATAGTGACTTTTTGTGACCTGACCTTAATCATTTATTTTTTCCAATAATCTTTATAGGTACTTTTGATCATGAGGGATGTGTATCATACCTTTGAGAGCACATTGGGTGATATTGGTCGCAATCGAAGGCTTTGAATGGAAAGTATGACCCATAAACTAAAATAACTCGATTTTGACCTTTGACCTGATCGGGACCTAATATGAGACCTTAAATTGAAATTTTCGAAAGTTTCTTTAGGTTTGTCTCATCGAGCGCTTTTGGATGCCGCCTTGTGCGTCTCGCTGTAATAATTGGTTCAGAAGATAACCAGGGGGCGTTTACCCCCCCCCCCTCCCCTCCATTCCCCAGTTCATGGTGTTCAGGTCAGACCCCAGTCAATGCCGGTTTCACATGGTGGAAGCGAAAGTGTTGACATCGGGTGTTGTGTATTGTGTAACGTGCGCACTGTGTGAAAGGAAGGGCGATCACATATGTTACCTGGGTGAGTAATGACGGCCCATTCGATTACGTTTCGATGAACATGTTCTATTGTTCTGGCAGTGAGAAACAAGGCACCAGAAACTCCCATTGCTGACCACTTTATTTCGGTCTATGGAGACTTTCGAATCCCTCGAACCAAATTGCCACTTTCAATTCACATTTTGCACCAAAAAGAAACAAATAATGTCCACCGTAAGATATGCGAATCGCTCTTCACTCGTCAGTTGAAACCTATCATGACCAAAAATATATATCCCTATCGTATCATCTCATTACTATCAAATCGCATGCTTTGAAGTTTTTTCAAAGTTATGTCAAAAGCTTGCTTCATGTAATTATTTCGTTGAAAGTGTACTCACTTACGAACAGATTTTTACGCTCGTTGTCTGTTTAGTTGTTTTCTTCGACAGTTGTTGCTGGCATGCTAATCGGTGTGTTTTCAGGTTTTGTGTATGCGATCATGAGTCGTGCTCGAAAATTTATGCATAACAATAAATATAAGATGACTAAAACTCAAACTTTTGTAAGGTCTAATAAAAAACTTTTAAATACTAATTACTCCAATTCCTCACATCACCACAGCGTTAAAGGGAATATAGCACCTTTAACATTAGTTTCTAACTGAGATAGCCAGATTGTCGGGTGTACTGAGAAACCTTCAAATCCTGAAATTTTCCTTCAAAAGCCTAGTTGCCTGGTTGAACGCAAAAACCGTTGGCATATTTGCGGCATTCGGGCATATTAGCAAAGAGTGACCGTTTCGCCAATACGTCCATAAAGTGTTACTCCCACTGTTCCACGTATGCGTGCCCCACGCCCTACCCGGCGCGAGCGAGCGCCGGTCGCCCTGCCAGTTCGCGTTTCACCCGTAACCGGTGCACCCCATCGTGCGTGCCGGCCATGCAGCTGTCAGCCTCCTTGTGACGTACAACTCGTCTTTGGTGAACGCAAGATTGTTGTGACGTCACATGTAAACATATTACTATTTTTCAAATTTAAACAAATTCTGACTTTTCGCAAAAATAAATGCCAGGTGACCCGTAATCAGGGCATTCTTCTCCATCATTCTACATACTTTTCCCAAGGTGCTATATTCCCTTTAAGAAGACTAAAAGGAATTTATTGAAGTGAAGTTGTTCTTCCAACCCATACAGACACCTATTCTTAGTATGCCACGAGTCTCATTTATACCATTCTGTGAATTCAGTACGGGCAATAACTGTGACCCAAATTTCGCACAATGATTGTGCGTTTATGTCATCGTTAGCTGATGACTTGCGTATTGTAAGTCAACGAGAAACGTAAAACATGCGAAAATCCCTATATTTATTTCGGGCTTCGAAAGCTAAGTCTTGAAATTATGCATGCAGCACGCATAATTTGCTCTGCTTGGTCTTTTCTCAGGCTTTTCGCTCACAGAGTTTATGTATGTATGTATTAGAGGTGTCACTTTTCAGGTACCCAAGGTTCAACTACCCAACTCGACCCGCAAACCCCCTTCAACTACCCACCACTATCCACATGACCAAATAGGCTGCCAGCTACCCGCATACCCACAAATACAATTCGTTATCATTATGTCTGCCGTTTATAACTCATTTTGTAGTGCTTAACTGTTTATGTTGATCTTTGCTCACTAACTGAGGTGCCTATATTTGCTCAAGCATCCCAATTCTGATCAAAATCAATGTTTTTCATTTATCAATTTAGAAAAATTATGCTAAGCGCCAACTACCCACTTCATCAAAATGATCGCTTGTGCTACCCGCTACTATTTATTTATTTATTTATTTAGACATACAACGGCATCCACAATACATACGGTGGCTTTTGATGTCGAGGTGATGATGGAAAATGACACAAAAAACTCCTATGGCAAGGAAACGGATAGGAACAGGATAGTTGAGTGGGTAAAGGATACAGGACTGAGAGTGCAACTGCTGCCCAATGGCGCTGCGCACATCTGCAGTCTGTTGGAGATAAGTCCTAGGTAACAGAGGATAATGCATGGGGTCCTAAACAAAAACTGCAAACAAGCAAACAATGAAGAGAGCGATGAGTCGATGATCGTTGTCGTTATGCGTAGACTTGCGTAAAATATTTTAGATTTCCACTTCAAAATCGTTCAGCATTCTGAGTTTTTTGTCTTAAATTCATGACACATTTGCTTGAGAAGAGTAGGAAGTAAGAACCAAGAAGAAAGTAAGAACGTTCTACCTTGTGTCTGATTGAAGAGCTCGTATTTCATAGATCTTGATATAGATCATCTGCTTGCTTTTCGGCGTTACTCTTTATAGCGTAAACAGGAATCTGGAAATATTGCTTTACACTATTCGTTTCGTTATTGTTTTCTTTTCTTTTTTCAAGGTGTGTGTATCACCGTGTTTCTTCCTGAAGAAGTTGTTGAGTAAACTTCTTCAGCTGTTCAGTTGTTTCAGTTGTTGAGTAAACTTCTACCCACGTGGTTAGTAACTACCCGGCCCCGCATCTGGTGGGTAAGTGGGTAGAAAAGTGGCACCTCTAGTATGTATGTACTTACGTCTGGAAACGAGAGGGAATATGCAATATACGACAGGAATAATACGGTGTGTTCGTACCAATCACAGAACCGCCAGACAGTATATGCCGAATCCTATCCTATTCTACGATGACGCACCTTTCGAGCACATCTTACTTGAGAGGGAAGCACTTGTGTATCTTTGACAGCTCCAATTGATGTTGTCATTGGTGCTTTACATGATAAAGTAATGCAATCTGCTCTACATGCTGCATGACATAAGTCTATCCAATTTGTTACACGTTGCAAAAATGTAGTAGCTAATAAGCGATTATGTCGAGCTGGGACAACGATTATCAACAAAGATAAATCCAGTAATGTGTGGTGGCACATACCTGGTCAGTGCGGCAGCATGCTCTGTTTATCTGCGTTCAGATTGCGCAGTATTTTGTTTTCCTTTCTGTCAGACAGGCTGTTGATTCAACTTTTTTAGAACGATTAAACCATGACTCATTTTGGAATCTGAATGATTCAATCACCGTTCGATGCACGGATACAGTTTCAATAATTGATTCTTTCCAATTCAATGAATCAACGAAATATTGTAATCGATTCACGTTTGGTTCAAGATTTAAATACATATGTGTGGTAAATTTATTTCAAATAAATACCAATGGAAACATACTTATATATATTCATTAAAACATTGTTTCAGCACTATTATTTCATTTCAGTATAAATTAATTTAGCCACTGGGAGTTCACGTATTTGCACAATTTACCAGTGTAGGTACTTGAACCGTTAAAAATCGTTAAATCTTTTGATTCAATCAGCCTTGATTTGATGTGGGTTTTGATTCAATCACGATTCATAATTAGAGCAAACTGTGGTGAATATTTGTTTAATTCAAGGAATTTTGATTAAACGATTTCAATCGATTCAATCAGTGGCAAAGCAATAACCAGCCTACTTTCTACCATCGCATTATTAGCCATCGAGATAGTTCGCGCGTTCTGGGTGGCGCTGCGGCATTGTGCGAAACGCTCTGTCCGAATCTCGACTAATATATTAACACCGACAACTACTTCACACACCATACAACACAGTCCATCGACGGAGAAAGACGCTGTGACCCAGATGTACGTTATCGCGCGGCTGTCCGCAGCTGTCGGCCCGTCGCCGCTGTCCGGCTGTCCGGCTGTCCGGCTGTCCACCGCCGCTGTCCGGCGCCGTCCAGTGTCCGCCAGCCGGACAGTGTGACATTGTCGCGCGTGCGCGAGGTCGCAGCTCCGCCGCGCCCCGCTGCCACTCAGCCGCGTGACGCTGTTCCGCGCCGTCCGTCGTCGGCTACTGCAGGGTTTCCAGCCGGCCCACTTATGAACTGTCCGAGGTGGCACACTCCCACGCAACCGGCTGTGGCGTGGCGCCAGTTGACTTAAACACTCGTATGACGTCACAAAACGGCACGGCGGCGTGAAGACGACGCTGCTCGATGTGACTGCGTCTGCGAGTTCACGCGGCTATGTGCACGGGAAGCCGGCTTAACATAATATCACATTGGTAAGTGTTGGTAATGAGAAAATGTGGAAGGACTTGCGACATAGTAAACGGACTACACGGAAAGACAGGCTTCTTATTCGTGAAATCTTAGGAAGCAGAAACAGAAACTGCTGCACAAGGGCGTCGTCACTGCTCAGGGGTTCCAAAAATTATAAATTATTTATTCTTATGCAACGCCAGCAGATGAAATTATAATATTTTTAGATAAATCTCCTCAACATTCTTCGGTGAAGACGCCCTTGCGACTGCAGAGAATATTCATGTTAAAGTCTAGCAACACCGTGCCCATCAAAATATGCGCGCAGACAAAAAATGAGCGCCAGCGCGCAGACACTTCAGTTGTCAGCAGTGAGCATTAACACTCAAACACGCGCGAAAAGGTATGCTCGCCGAGACTTTCGGGGCACATCACATTCGCGCGAATTGACAAACTCCTACACGGACGTCTCGCAATGTGCGTTAATATCGCTTGATCGGATGTTAGCCATGCAAAAGGAACATACCTGTAAATAACCTGAATATGGCCAACTCTAGGCGAGTCAAGCAGATAAGAATACATACACATCCGGCAACTCGCCGCCACACGACAGCTTACAACGCGACTTGTCTTGCTTCTGACGCAGTCCAAGTAACCTTTCCCATCCACCCTGTCTGTCACAAATGTCGTGCATGGTTCTCATCACTGCAGCATGATCCATCACTGCACAGCAGCATGATCCATCACCGGATGCTGCGTGTTGCACACTGCAAGGTCCTTCGTCCGCAGTTTGCCACTTCACGTGTGCAGTTATACCTTACACTGCTTCACCTCAAAACGTCCTCCCCATCCAGGTGCCTGAGCGCGCCTCTGGTCCGGCGAGCCTTCCGCACCTCGAGCCTGGCGGCGCCTCTGCTCTGCAGGCGACCTTGACCCATGTCCAGGTCAGCTGCGGCACCGGTCGCACATGATCAGACCGGACTCGTCGCACGCGCAGCAGCGCAGGATCACCCACTCGGAAGTGAAGTAGTTCCGGTGGCAGGACTTCTTGGAGCCATTGCACACGGTGCAGGGCAGCATCCGGAATCCGCCGCATTTCTCGCACGATGACGCCAGCGAGGTGGTCTGCAACGGAGGGCGGGGTCAGCGTCGGGTCAGAGCTCGTGCGACCTGCTCGTTGGCGGTGGCGTGCAGGGGTTGCGAGTCACATAAGGGTGCTTCACACAGATTGCGTCACAATGGGACCTCTGGGTCAGAGGAGCTGGGTGGGCTGGGCAGCTATCACGCCCGCTATGGCACGGCGAATTTCTGAAGGGAAGCAGCTGGGTGTCATTCTGGGTGTCACTCGTTGGTGTCACTCGTTGGTGTCTTATACTGGTGGTGTTCACTGGCGCGAAGTATATCCAGTCATCAAAGCGAAATATCGTGTTTAATTCAGCTCTCTTGTGCTTGTTTGTCATAGCAAAAACGATAACGCAAAAGTTAAATGCATAGGATGCATTTCTATGGGCTTACTAAGCTCATCTACGTTTGCATTTCCCCTTCCTCTTCGTCTCTGCCACGGCATAAGCAATCTGCTTAATAATATCTCACTATAAGAAAGTGCACCTCATTGCGCATTTGGCCATTTTGTATTTACATTGCCAGCTGAGGTGGGACAGGAAACACCCTCAGACAGACTAATAATCGGATAGCGTTTTATCGCGGGACAATTAACAATGGGTACAATGGGGAAACTGCGGTCTGATTCAGAGAGTCCACCGCGTCACAAAACTCGTAAGTGAGTGTCGGACGAACAAAGAGGGCTCGTTAATCTACGACACGAACGTCTAAGGCGTCACACGCACAGGTGGCGTCCCATTTCACGCTACAACTACAGCTGCCCGAATTGGTAAATAAGTTTGCATTCATGGACCGGGGCACTGTCTCAGCTTTGTGTTATACCGAGGAATTAAAAAGTATTAAAAAGGCTTTAAATACTTAGCAGACGATAAACTTTAGTGAATTGCGAATTTCGAAGTGGACAGATGTTTCAACTTATGCTGAAAAGGTCTTGTACAGGATACAGGTTACAGGACACAGAACAGCAGGTCTTGTACAGGACTTCTGCCCGCAGGACCACTTCAATCATCCCGACTGGTGGTCCTCGACGCTCGACCGTCTACCACGTTCAAGTTCAGTTGGAAATGATGACCGTCTTTTTGGGGCCTCCCGCCGTTTCCCTTGCTATCGCTGGCTGATGGACGGTGGCCAAGTCGGTTGATATCATTTTCCCCACTTTTCCCGTCTCATTCCTCCCATTGCTGCGCAATGACCCGTGCAGACTGAAGCGGCATTATCCAATCCAAACCAAACCGCACTTCTCTCCGCCTGAGCTGCGCAGTGTGGCTCTGTCGCGTCCGCTCCACGACAGCACGCAGTTTCACCATTACTGGCGAATATGTCGGGCATCCATGTGCGCAGCGTTCGTGCCTTTTCCGGAACCCTCGCCACGCGCTCCAGAGCTCCGGAGCTTCCGAGAAAGTCGGACGGTCAGTCCGCGCTGAATCTGACTTCTGTACGGCCGCGCCGTCTGCGACGTCTGCACTGGCTGCGGCGGCTGTGACGGTCACGACGGCCGCGATAGGTTAAACGTTCCTTTGATTTCTCTCGCTGCGGAGATGCACAGTGGACGGTAGAAAGCCGGTGGCGTTGTGCCGCTCGTGGCCGTGCGCGCACTCAGGTGTGACGCGCTGCGGTGACTCGTCGGTCGGCCGAGTCGCGTCCGAGTCGTGTTCGAGTCTTGTCTGTGTTACGTCCGAGTCGTGTTCGAGTCACGTCTGTGTTACGTCCGAGTCGTGTTCGAGTCGCGTTCGAGTCAGGTCCGAGTCGTGTCAAAGCGGCGTCTGCCGCGGCTGGTTCCGCTGCCCGGCATAGAGCGGAAAAATTAACAGCGTAGATGGCTGGGTGAAACGACGGCATGCGTGCGTGCATGCCGTGTGCTACGTGGGTTAACGGAGGTTGAAAGAAAGGCGGAAGCTGGATGTTGAGTACACTAAGTTTTGTTTGGCATAAAGCGATCTTTATGATAAAAAATGGCACCCGGTCTGAAATATCCATTGTGAGAAATTCGTTCATGCCAGTTGGTTCCTTCAAAAGTTATCGCCGAAAATTAGGGTTCCAGGCGGTCAGCCGTTTAAGGCTGAACATGGGACATTTTGCGTCTCGCAGGCGATCGCGATCACATAATGTGTGAAGTGTGACACGTCTGGGCCATCTCGCTCGACAATATCGTCTCGCACGCAAATCGTGTCAAAAAGTTGAACTACAATCAACTCTCTCCCACGCGACATAGATGTCGCTGCGAGACCCGCGATTCGGGAGCGAGATTTTGCCGCGAGTTCGCAGCGGAGCTGCGAGGTGCGAGACGAGACGCGATCGGAAAGTGTTGCGTATATTTCAATGAGAGTTTCGAGACGCGCTTTGCGTGCGTGGGAGCTTAGTTTCAGCCTTTAAAGTAGTCACAAGCCTACCGAGTGACAGAGCCAGATTATTAATCTATCCTCAGACGAGGGATGTCTGGGTCTGCGTTCGTCTTACCTTGGCGCCAGACCACGTGTGTGGGACAGGCTGCAGGGCTTGACCGCCCGGTGAAAGGAAGGACGCCAGTCTCGTCACGGTTCAGCGCGTGCCCCTCCTAACGGTCCCGGTCACCTCCCTACCACCGCGCTGCCCCGCCCCGCCCAACATCGGACACCCCTCCCCTCCTCAGGACTCTCCCTGACCTGCCTGCGGGCATCCGCTCGCCCCCGGGGACAGTATACTTTCTGTTCCTTGTTGGTAGAGATCGTTATAGATACGTTGTAGTTTCTTTGGAGAAGTCTGGGTCAGAATTACAGACAGCACCTAGTGCTATTATATTTTATGGAATTAGGGTCGGACGTTTGACTGCTGCTCTTATATAGGAGCAGTGGTCTATCGTGAAATGGACGAGTTCTCGGAAGATTTGGTTTGAAATCTGGTCTCGTGTGAATAGGAGATGGAGAGATGCTGGAAGTGGAATAGTCGGTTAACTCCGCGATTTATGGGTTTTCTAGCTTCGTATGCTCCTATTGTGACGGCCGCTTTCCTTGTCATGTCTCAAAATGTGACATCAAATATGCGTCAAGTGTTAACCCTATTCCCTGCGGGCGGCCAAAATTAAGTTAACCTACGGGGATCAGATTCTGCCCCCCCCCCCCTCAAGTGACCTCGAGAACCACTCGGCCGATTTAAATGGGACAAACACCATTCGATTCGTTATGAAAAGATCCTGGTCTTGTTTGGACCACGATTTTGTAATAGGGGGGCCAGGGGGCCATTTTTTAAAGTCATTGCGGCCAAGTGGTCAAACCGATTTTCATGCCCAAAACGTTTTTGAGCTTCCAATGTACTGGTATTAAATGTATCAAAAGGACAAATACCGAAATGAAAAAGCATAAGCGTATTCAGGGGATGTAAAAAATGGTGAATTTCTGATAAGAAATATATGCTGTTCGTGATTGTTTGGGACGATATGAACGTCACATGTGTCTTTTTATGTAATTTTTCAAATGTAATATATTGCGCATAAGTGTATCCAGGTTAACATTGGTGGAGCACCATTTGCATAACGCCTTTTATCATCTTACCAGTTTTAAGTTAAATTTAATCTGACGGTGGACATCACCTCCCATTTTATGTACCTGAGTGCTACTCTGCCCCAAAATGTGTACAATCCAAGTATTTATTATGTATATTGCAGCGATATTGTTTCTGGGGCATTTATTGCACCGCAAACTACGAAGGAGGTATGTTCCGCACAACCGCATTCGTGACACCCTCCAAAAACATAAGCCTGGTACCGCCTCTGCTCAACTTTTTTTTATCTCATCATGTTGACCCTACACGCGTAATTCCATTCTAAAAATAGTAACAAAGTTTCAAGACACTAGGCCTAAATGCTGAAATTTAGCACACTGCGTCTCGCAGGTAAATCGCGTCTCACAGGCAATCGCGTCTTGCGTCTGTGCCGTCTCGCTCGAAAATCTCGTCTCGCACGCAAATCGTGCGCGGAAAAGTTGCGCTTAAGTTAACTGTCTCCCGCGCGAGATAGATGTCGCAGCGAGACCCGCGATTCGGGAGCGAGACTTTGTCGCGATTTCGCAGCGGAGCTGCGAGGTGCGAGACGAGACGCGAGCGGGAAGCGTTGCGTTTATTTCAATGGGAGTTGCGAGACGCGATTTGCGTGCGATGGAGCTGTGTTTCATCCTTCATCAGTTTAGAAGCGGCAAGGAAAAAACACGGGAGGGAAGAATCTGTTCCCCTCCCTCCTGCTGGGAATAGGGTTTAAGAGTGCTTCGTCTTTTTGACTATATTCCCAAAACAGGCGGTAAAATGGTCATGAGCAGCGTACCAGCCCTATAATGAACGATTGAATTCAGTAATGTGATTCGTGAAAAGAGCATTAATTGTGCAAACGGTAAACGCTGGGGCTAGCGGCTTCACTTCGTATTCTATTATCTGTATTCCCAACATTGCTAATTGTCACACACCATTCATCATCCGATTTAAGAAGTCCATGGGAACAGACCGGGTAAAATTGTATCTGAATTTCGCGGATGAGTGGCGACCGAAGTGAAAGTCGATAGAAGGTCGTTGTAATATAAAAGCTTCCGAGGCCGGGAGAAGCCCGCTGAATGCTGGATAAAGCGAGCGGGAGACATGTGGGGAGAAAAGAGCCTTGCGGTGGTGCTCCATTCATTGGTGGTTGCCAGCTGACATCAGCTGCGTACCCGCCGCGTCACCGTCGGGAGGTGCGTGATGCCAGATTGGAGGCCGGGGATGCCAGATTGGAGGGCGGGGATGCCAGATTGGAGGCCGGGGATGCCAGATTGGAGGCCGGGGATGTCAGATTGGAGGCCGGGGATGCCCGGGGATGCCTATGATTGCAGGCCGGGGATCCATGGCGGCGGGGATGACAGATTTGAGGCGGGGAGTGCCAGATTGGAGCCGGGTGCCAGATTGGAGGCGGGATTGCCAGATTGGAGGCCGGGGCTGCCAATTTGGAGGCCGGGATGCCAGATGGGGCGGGAATGCTAAGATTGGAGGCCGGATGGAATGCCAGATGGAGGGCGGGAATGCAGATTGGAGTGCGGGGTATGCCAGATTGGGAGGCGGGGATGTCAGGATTGGAGGGCGGGGATGCCAGATTGGAGGCGGGATTCGGAGGCCGGGAATGCCAGATTGGAGGCCGGGGATGCCAGATTGGAGGCCGGGGATGCCAGATTGGAGGCCGGGGATGCCAGATTGGAGGGCGGGAATGCCAGATTGGAGGCCGGGGATGCCAGATTGGAGGGCGGGGATGGGATGCCAGATTGGAGGCCGGGGATGCCAGATTGGAGGGCGGGGATGCCAGATTGGAGGCCGGGGATTGGAGGGCGGGGATGCCAGATTGGAGGCCGGGGATGCCAGATTGGAGGCCGGGGATGCCAGGTGGAAGACGCGACGCGTGAAGGTAGGCTGGTATGACCGGCATGGCGTCCACGGGAGCCAGGGACGTAGCCAAGGGGGCACGGTGCACCAAGCCCCCTCCCCCCCCACCCCCATGAACAAAGTAAATTTACACTAGATAAACAGGAAATTATCTGACGACCCGACGTACTACCCTCCCCCTTACCCCCCGGTCGGCACATAATGGCTGAGGAACAAAATGGGATCCCCCCCTGGGAAGAATCCAGGCTACGTGCCTGACGGGGGCATGAGGCCGATGTGAGCGGCATGGTGGCTAGTCGAACGACTGCAGATTAAGCAGTGCTTTGTCGGAAACCAGTCGCATTGTACGCTGGAAAATGACAAGCCATGTCTTCTAAATGGCACCATGACGCTGTGTTATCCTAGATCTACTAGGATAAAAGTAAAGTCCGTTTTCATTAAGGGAGTATTGAAATATTACGAGCTAATTTATTGTCTGACCTAATGCAAGATCATACTTATCGCAACATGCAGCTGACGTGCGATATATCACGAGAGGAGACAAACTCACGTGCGCGTACGGTCCTTACTTCAGTTTGAGGCAGAGGCCTTGCACCCTACTGCACCTTTTGGTATGTACAGAGCGTGATTCACCTTGACAACGGCTTCTCACAGAGGGTACATTGACCTATGTGTTTGAGCAGGCGGAACACTGCAGCGGGGCGACATGCAAATGTCCTGCAGCCGGTCCGGTCTCACTTGGCATGCAACATGCATGTCTGTGGTCTGACAAGCACGGTGGGAGCGGTGCCGTCCTTATAATGGCAATAGCGGGACCGTCCGGCAGGTCGGCTGTTTACCATGCAGATCTGTATTACCGTAACGAGTTTAACGGCCGTGATGTGTACTCTTCACGGCAGCTAACCGTAATGTTTGCACACCGCGGCTCGGTGGCAGAGCAAAACAGACACCGTGAAGTGACTTTGTGACGTATGGCCCATTCAACGGGGGTTTGCATACATCAGGTTTAAGAAGATGGCCATCAATTACAAACAAAGGTGTGGAGGTCATTTTTGGGAAGCAGACACGGCTACGTAACACAACTATGCACAAATTCAGGAACCTCTATTTGTACACGCCACGGGGTACTGTGGGAAATCACACCCAATGCCAGTTGTTCTCTTCAAACTTCTACCTGATTCCAATTGCTACCTACCTCTCAAGCATATAGCTGTTATGTATGTACCACTCAGCACATTACATAATAAACCAGGGTTAGATATGGTTACTACATAAAATTATACGATGCGGTTTCGTACGTCTCGACTTCGAGCGTGTCGACTAACGTTAACGATTAAATACTGTGAAAATGATAATCACACGTTTCAAATAACCAAATAAGAGCCATGCTTCTGATCATATATAATAGGTACCTTTATCACATTTGATTTACTTTCTCCCGGGACTTCAATGTCTAACAAAAATGATGAGATCGAACTGTGCCTTCATTTCAGACTGTTGCGCAGTTAGAAACTGTATGAAACCCTCCATTTTATAACTGCGTGATGTATCTGAGAAGCATTAATGGGCACGTTCCGAGCCAGATTATCAGTCATGTCGTGGACCGGCCGCCGGTCAACTTTCCTCTGATCGGTGAATGTATTCAACGATGGCTCCTGGGAGGAGAATGGGAGCAGGAGAACTCTCAGTGGTCTCCTCAGACCTCTCACCTTGTAGGGTTTCAGCATTCGGCGCAGCTCCCCCGTCTCGTTCAGTCGCTCCACCGTCTCACCGCCCTGAGAACGGGCGACAATTGCCGTTAGTACTGTCTCATTATGGTAACCGTTCCACTATGGCCCATGGGGGACTCAGCCGTGGACATTCATTCGCGTGTCTGATACGGATCATTTAAAAGCATGGCAGCAATTATGCGAGTCGAATATGAAAGGTAGATTTTTCAAGTATTGTGCGTCAGTGCGGATCAGGGGGGGGCTCGTAGGGCTGAAGCCCCCTCGTCCGATAAGAAAGTGCCCGCCCCGGGGCGCCGAGGCGCCCGGGGGCGGCTTCGTTGCCGGTATGAATTTGCAGGCGCCGAAAGGGCGCCTGCAAATCCATCGCTGGCTCATCCGCCTTCTAAGGGCAAAATTTATGTTATCAGAGGCACAATATCCGCCCTCGAGAAAAAAACGTGCCGCCCCCGAAGCAAAAATGCCGCCCCTAAGCAAAAATAAGACAAAAATTGGACACATGCCGCCCCCCGTCCCGAGAAAATATGCCGCCTCGGGCCTGAAGCCCCTGGCCGATTGAGAATCCTGATCCGCCACTGTTCCTGCGTGTTTGAACGTAATAGGCGAGATCGAAGAATATAGTTAAATTCACATAATACTGTAACCGGCTACGTCTCAAGAATACATCAACAAAATCACTATTAGTTGATTGTCTTGCAGGAACATAAAAGGCAATGAGTAGTATACAAATTTAATATGACTTTCCTCGTAATGAGAATTAAGGCAAGAATATTATTTAGCCTTTTCACGAGGGCTTATTTATGCGCGAATGTTTTAAAACATTTTATACAATGCTTTTGAAATGTTTTAGTTGTAGCCGCTTTCACGCTGGGACTATTTCGAAAAACAATGTTTCAAAACCTCTCGCCCTACCGGCGCCGGCGCACGTAGAAGCGGAGGGGTTAAAACATTATCGCAACATTTGTCCATGTGAAGACGGCTACTACTGAAACATTTTAAAACATTTTACAATGTTTTAAAACATTTCGCGCAAAATAAGCCATTGTGAAAACGGCTATTATATCGTCGGGGAGAATTTTCGGCCACAGACCATTGCTAAACCAATTACTGCAATACTAAGTATTGCTATAATTGCTATATTTGCTAATTGCCATTGCTAAGTATTTTACACATTGCTAAGCATTGCTAGTATTACTAGTATTGCTGTAATCAGTTTGACAATGGCCTGTGGCCGAAAATTCACCCTAATGATATAATATAACATTTTGCCTTGAACTTTTCTTTGACGACGAGGAAAGGTAATTTTAATTTGTATACTTACTCACAACAAAATTGTGTTTAAAAGAGCACATAAATTAATGAGGTAAAGGGAAAGATGACGATTACGACAATATATGATACAAAATATGTTTGATATTGTTCACGGTTGGACATTGCATTTTACGTTGCACAATACCCGTGCTGGACCTGATGAACAGGAAAGTAAGACTGCATTCGTTGCGGTACGCATCAATCGCAAAGTATTGCCGGTATTGTCATGCACACCTAATACAGCGAGGGTAGTGGGTACCTGCTGGCACGGAATTGGCACGTAAGGACATCTGTATGGCGTCGATTCAGCACGAGAAACTGTCGCGGCCGGCGCCTCGTTCCCTACGAACTCAGCTGGGCGTGGGAACTTGGGAGCTCTTCAGAAGACACCTGTCGGAATTTCCAGCTGTATGGAAAGTGAAACGCTGATCGCCAAATTATCAAGCTTCTCGTAAATCATTGCAGTTTTATTGCAATGCTGAAGGCATGGACACAAACCAAAGGCTTGTTTATGTACTGGTGCATTTATCGTAGTTGGTTGAGTAGTAGGTTTGAAAAAGGTAGTGTAGTGCGTACATTCGTTCGTATGTGAACATCCAGAGTGCACGAATTTTCGAAGCGCAATAAGATAAAATATATGTATTGCATCATAATGTCAAATGTCAAATGCTACAGTGTACTTTATTTAGTTTTTTTCATCTATTGAAAGCAGAAGCCAATTTTGTTAATTGCAATTGAAAAGAACGATACGCTCGCAATCACAGTGTTCGCAGCTGGCCCCCATCCTTTACAAGCGAAACGCTTTCTGCAGAAACTGCAAAGAGAGTGAGAGAGAGAGAGTGAGTAATCCAATTAACCCCAGGTGGTCTGCACCGGGAAACTCTGCATAATGGCCCGCTTAGACCGTGCCTCGAGCAGCAGTGGTCTGGCTGGGCGTCTCCTCCTCACTGGCCGCCTCTGTAACGAAACGTGCCTGTGAATCCTGTCATGGGTCGTGCCTGCCTTCATACGGGCTAATGGCTCGGAACGGTTGGTATGGGCTGTGGAGTCTGAAGGGCGGCGCTGTGCGGCCAGCGCTATCGTGAGGCAATCGGACCTTCATAGCGAGTCCGGTACCGAGCGATGGCTGGTGATCGATTGAAGCGTCTCTGTCTTTGTCTCTGTCTCTGTCTGTCTCTGTCTCTGTCTCTGTCTCTGTCTCCCGCCCTTTCTGGTATACTATCTCCTCTCTCTTCTTCAAACCTCGGGTATGTGACTCACACTCACGTCATGCACATTGAACAATGTTAACGGTCTCAAGCTGGAGTCGTTACGGTGCATGATAAGAAAGAAAGAGGACGAGAATGAGAGTGGGAAAGGGAGAGAGGGCAGAGGGAGAGCGGGAGAGACCTCTAGCTGCCGGATGGCACATCACTCCAGGAGTTATTGCGTGAAGCTGTGCCTCAGGACGAATGTGTAGCTCGTATAGCCAGGAACACATCGATCACATCTACCTCACGGCACGACGGACTCTGATAAGCCACGGCTCGATGCCCCCGAATACAGTCTACAGTCACAACTGTGCCATGATAGATCAACCGAAGTTCCAGCTATCCATTAGTCTCACAGGACTATGTCAACCTCTGTGATTCCGGGTAATTATTACTCCATCATTTACAGCAGACCTACTTCCTCAGTGGTGTGTGTCCGCCAATTTAGGTGTATGCCGGACAATGGCGCGTGTATCACAGCTTCGAAAGCGTTCCTTCTCTGACAGTGTCGCCCACTTGACAGTAGGCGGCTCTCCCGCCACGCTTGGTTTCGATAGCAGTGCATGACTGGCTCGGCGATTGCTCTGGATCAGGATGGTGCAGGAGCAGCGACTCGGCTGCTCCGTCGCATCTGTTGCGAGGGCCCCGAGCGAACCACGGACAGCAGCCGGGGCGCACACGAGCCGTCCCGTTCCGCTCCACTGGGCAGGGAGCTGTGTCGCGGTGAGGTCGACGCCTCCCGATACTTCCTGACGCCCTCCTCTGGCGCCTCCTAAGGCTTCCTGACGCCCACGGTAGATTTGTGTCCTGACATGGTCATTAGCGGTATGTACCTACAATTCTCTGTTCCCGTAATTTTAAATTGGCGTGTTGTCCCGCTCTACAGTCCAAATTGACGTCCGCTGAATCGAGACGCAACGAATATCCATCTCCCAACATTCCGCCGGTGAAATGAAGAGGTCACGCGGCTGCGTGTTTCGCCAATTTTTCCGAGAGATCCACCGGTCTAGCGCATCCGGTTCCAGGTCGACGTCGAAATATTCCAATTGCATAATGTTGTTTAACCTGCAGTGCTTGCTCATTCATCGAGAGGTGATGCTTCATACCTAAGTCGAGGCAGGACCGCGCTAAAGCAGAGCACTGTTGCGCTGGCCTGACTCACCACCGGATCGCGCAATTCCTGTTGGCGGCCAGAAATTTAGAGACGAAGAGTTTTTAACGTGCCCGACATACCTGGACACGGTCCCGCCCGCTCGCTGACGTACCTGGGCCTTGAGTGCGACGTGCCACGTGCCGCAGGCCATCCAGTCAGGAGCCAATAGCGAGCGCCCGAAGCGCCGTGCGAACCAGGCTGCCTCTGAGATAGGTCAGCATGACAGCGCTCTCCTGAGCTACGGGGGCGGACCTGCGTCTTCTTAACCTGCAGTGCTTGCTCATTCATCGAGAGGTGATGCTTCATACCTAAGTCGAGGCGGTTGGTGATTTGCGAGCACCGTTAACGCCCAAGTACCGAAGGCATCTCCTTTGACTGAGAGCATCGCCTCTGACAAGCGGCTACCGTTACCGGCCATCGGCGTCGGTGCTATTTTTTCAGTTCCACTTCACGCTATCACCTCCTGCATGACTAACGTGCGGTCATCTGTGCTTCATTGTTCCCAGCTGCCGCCGTGACGACACTCATATCTCCGAGCCGCGCCGTCCCGGGGCAGGGACCAGCTCAGCAGAGGCAGAAGGCACAGACTGGGACCACGCCAGGCCGGCACAGACGAGCGATACAGTGGTACAGCCTTCAACAGGCCGGTCACTAACGAGCGGTACAGCCCACAACAGGCCAGTGCCTAGCGAGCGGTACAGCCCACAGCAGACTGGTCCCTAACGAGCGGTACAGCCCACAGCAGACTGGTCCCTAACGAGCGGTACAGCCCACAGCAGGCCAGTGCCTAGCGAGCGGTACAGCCCACAGCAGACTGGTCCCTAACGAGCGGTACAGCCCACAACAGACTGGTCCCTAACGAGCGGTACAGCCCACAGCAGACTGGTCCCTAACGAGCGGTACAGCCCACAGCAGGCCGGTACCCAACACGCGGTACAGCCCACAGCAGGCCAGTGCCTAGCGAGCGGTACAGCCCACAACAGGCTTGTCCCTAACGAGCGGTACAGCCCATAACAGGCCGCTACCTAACGCGTAGTACACCCCCACACGAGGCCTATATAAACGAGCGGTGCAACCCACTAGCTTATTTCAAGCAGCTCCTCTCATACAGAACTCTTACATCACAGCAAATAATGATATAGGTCAAAGGCATAATACCTCCTAGGTGACAATGGCTGTATGTAACGAGTTTTTTTAATGGCTTTATATTAAAGCAGAATGGTCGTTAGCTGTAAGCGCGAAGCGCGAAACAATGCCACTTCTGAAATTGTTTTCTGCCCTTGGAGGAAACCTCCTTCCATGACCATTATTGTGATAACAGATGTACCGGCTTTGACCGAGACCTGCCCCAGTGTCGAACACCGGCACTCACGGTACACGTGTGTTGCCCCATCTGTCCTTCAGCTGTGCTAGGTCCAGATAAGAATCGTCTTGTGAAAAAGCGAGCCCGCTTAAGGCGTCACAGCGGTGTTACTACAGACGCTTACCACAGCAGTTTGTCAGCTCAGCTGGCGTTCTGCCAAAGACCAGCGAGCGTATCGAGATGGTGCGAAAACCTGCGCCACAAATCCAACTTGTATGCCGCAAAACCAGCGTCTGTATTACAAAACCGTCACAAAGTGGGCAACAGCCAGAGCCGTGTTACCAGGGGCGTCGACGCCTAACAGACCATTCAGACTAGTCACACCACTTTTTTGGACGTCCCAATGTGCCGCCACTCACCGGTGTCGATTTTTATACTTTTGGGAGGGCCCGCCCCCCAATAATTTCAAATTTTAACATTAGGCCTATGGCGTTGCATGGTAAGAGTGGAATTATAACAAATTAAATTAGCATTGCCCCCCGCAATAATTTTCAGAAATTGACACTCCTGCCGCCACTGTCTAGTTGCCGCCCTCGACAAGTCACGAAAACCTTTCACGAATAAAAGATCAGAAACAATCGGCTGTTTACGGTCAGGTAGGGTATCAAAATTTCCCTTCACAAAATGTTGGAAAGATAAAAAATTGAACTTGTAGGCATTCCTTACCAGGTGCCGCCCCCATGCTAGGTGCCCCCCCCAAGCAAAAAGTCGCACAGTTTTTTGCACGTATCGACGCCCTGCGTGCTACATATTGTGATGCAAAGTCAATGTCCACTGTCCACAGCAGATAGGGTGTGCCTCGCTGCAGCAGTGGTGTGGCCTGGCTAGAGCGCCATGTGCGGTAAGGAGCTCCGGCAGACCACGGGGACTCGAGTCCTAGTCCTGAGCTGGCGAAAAAAACACAACGAGCCTCTTGTCTCAGTTTATAAGGTCGTCGGCTCGCCAGTGAATGCGTGCTTTCATCGGGATGAGAAAGCTGCGATAATATCCTCCGAATCTCGATGAGGCTGTTTACGGCTCTAGATGGTACTCGAGTGGCAGAGGGTCTGAGGCCGGGATCTGAGGGACGTCATCAACAGATCTGAAGTGACACGATCTGATGTTGTATGAGGAAGCTGGGCAGTGAGAGACAACATCGGCAGATATCATCGCCGAGTTGTCTCTGTCTCCAGCTCCGGGATGTTGCATGGTTACCATGGGCCGTCCAGATCCCATAGAAGATGCCAAGTCAACCCGTCTTTCGATGACGTTCTGTTATAAGTTAACTCAGTGCCGGATTCAATGACATGGTATATGTCGATGTCACTGCTACGGGAGACTCGTGACGAGAACGGAGCATGCTCCCCCCAGAGTTTGGAAGGTCGATGCTCGGTACTTTAAGGTCAGCAGCTTCAGGCGCAGCGTCATCGATGCTATCTTCCTATTAAATATAAGCTCGATAACAACGGGATCAGTGATGCATCCTTGGTACTCGTGTCACTTGATGACCAGGTGTTAGTCATGTCCTTAATCTGCCATTGACTGGGGGGGGCGAAAAATGCCCCCCTCTTCCTGACAAACTTTCGCTATAGCTAAAAAAAATCAGTAGCGCTATCAACGTGAAGCTTTTGGTACTTTTGGTACATCAGTTGTAGGTATGTCTTTTGTACACAAATAAAACATTTTTGTCGACATTTGTTATAGATATATCGAATTAAGTGTTTAGTGACGTCACTACACACGAAATTGACGAAAACAAATCAGGTTAACTTTAACAGACAGTACAAACTACATAACAAAGACATATTTTTTTTAGTTAAATGCAATAACAAAATTTCAAAAGATATGAAATGGAAAAGGCTACAAAATAGCTATCTCAATTTTGTTAAAAAAAATGTGGGTATTTTACCGATTTGTTAAATCTCTACAGAATCAAAATGTTAAAATATATAAAAAATATATGTATCAGAGAACCTCCTAGTCAAAATGTGTCCAAATCAAATTGTAAAGCAATCTAACCATTTTTGTCTGACTTATGGCTTCTAAGTATGGGTAACTCGACTTATGTTTTTTTTTGTATTACAAGCTTCAAACAAATAAACGTCTAAGCAAAAACTAGTTCAGAAACATGTTTCATTGTTTATATTGATCAATTTTAGATTTTAACCTGATGTGACCTGACCTTGAACTGAGCTTGAAACTAACTTCCTTAAATATATCAGGTGGTAAAATGGCTATCGTTATATAATTGTACAAATAGAATAGCCCATAAAACCTATGTTGCATAACTTTCGTAGATATTTTGCGCATAGTGACCTTTTGTGACTTGACCTTGACCTTTGCCAACAATCTCACTTCAGCTCATGCGGGGTGTGAATTATACATTTGAGAGCACCTTTGATGATCATGGTCACAATCGAAGGCTTTGGATGGAAAGTATGGCCCATACACTCAAATATCTCCATTTGGACTTTTGACCTACCGTTACCTGACCGTGACCTGACAGTGACCTTACCGTGACCTGGCATATGACCTCAAATTGAAACTTTCGATTATGCTATAGATGTGTTTCATTGATTTCGAATGCCGCCTTGCGCGTCTCGCTGCGATCATTGGTTCTGGAGATACCCAAGTGGCCGTTTTTCGCCCCCCCCCATCCCAGTCAAGGCGGGCTACACGTCACTAAAATGACAGTTGGCAACCGGAGTCGGACCGTTTGACTGCCAAGTGAATTGGCAAGAGAACAGTCGGCAGACGGCTACTGGTCATGTTCTGGTTCACCAGATTACATCGGGTGGCCGTCAGCTGATCTATGTCCCCTACTTACCGTTCATGCTTGACTGGTGCTGTCAGTCTGCCCCGTCAGTCACCGGTCCGCTACCGTCACGATAATTCATTTTTTGACCCGTGTCGTGCTAGGATGGTCAATCCGCCCACTGTGCGGCGGTCTGTCACTGGAACACACAGTCAGCTGACGGCGACAGCCGGCCGCGCAGCCAATCTGACGCGCATGACGCGCTCGCGACCTTCCCGGCGCAGCGGGAGACTGCAGCGCCGGTACGATCGGGAGCCGCGATGATCACCGCCTCTCTCTGTCAGTCGCCTCTTAGCTCATCTAAAGATGACTGACGGTGACCGCGAACAGCGAACAGCAGACTCGGTGCCGGAGCGAGAGATGACTGACCGCGACCAACAAACAATAGACTCAGGTGCCGGAGCTAGAGATGACTGATCCGCGAGCCAACAAACAACAGAGCCGGAGCGCATGAATTCAGATCGGAGTGTGGGAAGAACCATGCCGTCTCCGCCACCACCGCTGACGCCGCTGCCGACGCCGCCGCCGCCGCCGCCGCCGCCGCCGCCGCCGCCGCCGCCGCCGCCGCCGCCGCCGCCTGCGGGGTACCGGACAATGATCACGGTTCGGAAACATGCGCGGCAAGGCAACAGGTAGTTCGGAAGGAAGTGTTGAGCCATGGTGGACCTCGAGGGCCGTCCTGGTCGGTAAATGACCCGTGACGACATGCAGCAGCCGTCTACCCTACGCGTGCAGCACTGCACGCGTGACAGTGCACGCGTTACAGTGCACGTGCGGCAGTGCTCGTGCTGCATTGCAGTAATTGCGACATTGATCGTTCAGGAGTTGGCGGAAATCTGGGAAGTAGTTAGTGTTTTAAAGTGGAACGGTATGGTTTTGTTGCACGTTTTAAGACAAGAGGAGTCTTCGCCGAGCAGTCAGCTCTTTTTCGGATCTTTCCACGTTCACCCTGCCTTGCTTCAGACAAAAATGTAGACAAAACAATTGAACTTCTGTGAAAGAATTTAGAACCAAAGTGTAAGACAAGAGAAAGCAACTTGAACTATGTCTGCAAACAGTGGCGGTGGATTGTATTTTCGGATGGGGGAGCAAAGCGATCTCCAGAGGCCCCCAAAGCGTCAGACTCGAGGCTTCTCTCTTGGACTGAGCTGAGGGCCCCTAATCTGGACTGAGAACCCTCTCGAACCGGACGATGGCTATCTCATACCGACTGAAGATTCCCTCAGGACGACCAAGATCCGACCAAGAGCCCACCAGACTGATGAGGGCACATTCAGGTCCATCGGGCAATTTGCATCGGCCAAAAAGGAAAAATATGTATTTAGGAGGACCCTCTTATAAACTTCTGGGGGGCAACACCATATTTTTGCACCCACCAAGGAGTTGGGGGCAATGTCTTCGCTACTGCATTATTTGGCTCCATTCAAGAGTCGTGAAACTGTACTTGACGCTCTGCTGCAAAGGGCTGTGAGATTTAAGATAATGTTATCGGTCATCACCTACCGTTTACCCTAACAAGCAAACACGCTCTCAAAAATGTCTGCTCTCAGCAGACTGGAAACTATGCAGCCGACTTGATAATAAACAGCTACATTTTTTCTGGGAGGGTCGGTAAATTTATATTTTTTGGAAGTGGGTAAATAAATCTTCTCGCCCATTTCATGAAACTGTCAGCCATTGAACCTTGAAGAGTGAATGTTCAATGTCAAGGAAAGAAACCTCTCGTGATGTTGTCGTAACGTCAATGATATTGTGCAGTGTGCATGCGCGCAATATAACATACGCGATATAACGCAATAATATACATGCACATTCTAAAACCAAACCACCGAGCACTATCTGTACTCACGCCGAGCAGCTGTCCCTCGAGGAAGAGCTGCGGCAGCTGCAGCTGGTCGGTGCCGAGCCTCTCGCGCAGCTCCTGCTGGTTGGCGGCGCTCAGGAACAGGTCCCGTTCCTCGAACTGGACCATCAGCGTGCGCAGGATCTGGCGCACGTGCAGACACTTCTGGTAGGTGCCGCGCACGATGCCCATGGTGGTGATGTAGAGCACCAGACGGCCACGCTCACGCTCCTTGAAGCCCTGTTGGTAGAGGGGGCGGGAGAGGGGGTGAGAAACGCTTCTTGAATCTCTGTGGGCGGAGAGGTGCGGTAGTGGTGGTGAGAATGACGGTGTTGGCAGGGCATTGGCGACATGCGTGTTGGCATGGTGGTGATGATGAAAGCCAGTCGTTGTCGGTCAGTTGTAAATGGCACGTTGTATATCGATCAGCAGGAAATTATTCAAAGTGATACTTGAATAGTGGAAAGATAACAAGAGGTAACACATTTCAACACTGTAGCGTTGGACTATACGGATCTCATTCAGCTATAGAGATGGTTTTATCACCAGTGCGATGAACACAGTTTCTTTGCTTTTCATTACGAATTCTCTAAGAATGCAGCGTAAATTGGCTTCTTGCTAAGCGATAATAGGCGATATAGGAACGAAACGATGAGGGAAAGTCGCATCCACGGTTATTCGTTGTTGTACCAGAGTTCAGATTAGTGCTAGATTTTAAATCGAGGAATACTCAGTTAGAAAAACGATAGAAATTGGATTGAGAGGTCTAGTCAGGATTGCAGCTAAAGTCAAGTGACTCGTTGAACGACAAGTTCAATGCTCGCCTGATTGCCTCACCAGGCTTTGTAGTCCGTGGACTTGTGCTCCAGGGTGTTGAACTCAATTTTGTATAACCATTTAGGCAATAATGTGAGTCTATAAGTTCATAGATATGGTGCGGCCACTTGGGAGACTATGGTTTTTCAGCCCGACCGTTCTTCCGCTACATACGATTGAGCAACGTACAGCGCGCGAATTCCCCTTATGTTAGGGCAGGCTCGGCATAAGATCTCCCACCATTTCGCGTCGTTTGGATTTGTATCGAATCCAGGTACGGATGCTCTGCTGTATGTCCGACGGTAGCGTATCTGGTTTTGGGTTATGTTGGAGCACGGCGTAAAGATTGTCATTCGAGATGTTTGTAGGCATTGCAATTTGGACGTAAGTCAGCTATGACGTGCATGATTAATCTTGCTAGAGTGGTGTCTGATCACAGAGATTTGTCCAATTGTTTTCATATTGTGAGACCGCCATAAATCAAGAAAGACCATGTGTTATCTCTCGCCGAGTTATTTTAAGTCTGCCAAGCGGATTGTTGACTGTGAGGCTTGTATGCACTCAATTCGTTGTGCCTGATAACTGACATGATTGTTGCAAGTCGAGGATTGTTGCCCCTGGTATGGACGTTTGTTTTCAGATTATACCCTTACCACGCTTTTAGTCTATCTAGTGATAATCACTGTCAAATTCAAAGACAACGGCTAATACACGCTCCGAACTTTGGCTCTGTGTAAGGTTGGTACGACCCCCCTCTTTGGTCGTGCTTGGCCCCATCATTAGAGGCTACGAGGTCTCTGGAATTAGAGTAAATCCGGTAGCGTCGTGACTTTGGTGATGTAGAATGTGGAATAGCCTATTGCATCACTGTTGACTTGGTGTCTAAGAAGTCCTTGGTTGCTCCAGTGTTTAGTGACCTAATATGTCAATGTACAAAGCGCTGCACAGCATGTCCCTATGCAAATACCGATCTTGAATGTGATGGTATAAATGTGAATAGTATGCAAAGAAGGTGCATACCGAGCGTTATAAATAGGAGTGATCAATAAGAAACATCATACTGTGAAAGTGATGGAGTTAGTAACCACTAGGAACTCTAAGACTTGTACTCAACGCGACATCTCTCTCTGAGCGAATGACCGAATTACCGTGAGAAAACTGCAAAACCTCAAAGATAGAGTTCATGTCAGGCATTTACTGGGGGTCAGTGATCCTCATTTGACCTTTTGGGCTATCTATGAATGGACCCCCGAGTTGAATTTATGATGTTAAATGAATTCCCGCATAAATTGAAATCCTCCCAAGCCCTGGTATCTAATAACGGATGCACTATAGTATGAAATACGGCAGAGACGCAAGAAGACATCTGAGGTCATTTGGAAGGAGTGACCTTCCGTTGACTCTGATAAAGGTATAATGAGGTATTTGCAAGTCGTCGTGTCAGGTAACGATCAGCTGCTTGATCCTTAGAAGAACAAATCGCCTTTTGGCATGATGCTCTTGAGACGAAACTACTAGCACCTGCGGTATACTGCTCTCATTGTTTGTCAAGGAATTGCTTTACTAGAGGACGTATCAGTGTCGCCAAAACGACCTTGGGAGAGCGCGTTGGTCAAAAAGTTACATTGGGTACTGCAACCTAAACAGCGGCAAATGGGCACTAGAGATACCTGTTATAACCCGCCCGAAATTTTCTAGTTAAAGATGGTTCATGCTGTGTCAAATCATTGAACGAAAACCAGTATCGAGGCCCCAGCTCCTGCCGGCAGTTGTGCTTAGCCTGCGGCCAAATGTTTAATTGTTGAACTTCGGAATTGATAATTACGAGCGAAGACAGTTGGTTGTGATAGCATTCGTCGCGAAATCGCAGTGTGGACAGGCTGGAAGGGGTCGGGTGGATCCGACCCTGAACGGCTGCACTAGTGCCCGAAGAGTTTAAAGGCGGCTAAGAGAACGGGACCACTGTTGCGTGCCTCAGTATGACTTAGGGCAACGCCCGCATTGTAGAATGCATGCGCCGTACTTCGAATTTCTCTAAATTGCGGCTCCACCTGCGCTTGGTCAGAACGGCCAGCCTCAATGGCTCGAACAGATAGAGTGGAGGTGACCTCGACGTTTATAAAGGAAATTCGATCTTCAGAAGTATCCTCCACGAAGGCACCGACTGACACGCTCGCTGGGGTGTCCGCATGAACGCAATTACGCCTCGGGCCGACACCGCCTTATTCCTTCTCGCATACGCGCCTTAACCCGTGTGTGGTGGATGTAACGCACAAACACTAGCGAGGCTTAATCGTGCTCTGCCCTCTCTCAGCACTTAACTGGACGATCGCTTAGGGGCGTGATCAGCTGCTACCCTTATGAGCGTATTGTCACTACGTACGCCTCTGTTGCTAGTTGGCTGATGGGACGATTAACCAGACTCTGAACTGTGCATCTCACCTCCTTAGATGACTTGGGTTTGCCTTCCGCCACCTATCATCATAGCAACATCGCCGTGATCAGCACAGTGGACTGATTATTACAGAGATGTAGGGTCCTTAGTCTCAGTCCGTGTCAAGAGAATCCGTCCTGTGCGTAACTCCGATCTGCGACATGGTGTCGCTCGACTACGTAGAGTGGACTGCCGCTCATGGTGCAGCAATAAGCGGCAGGGTTTGGCACGGAGATTATCGGTTAACATAGGAGAGAGCTCGAGTGGTTCGCTGTGCACAGGAAGCTGGTCAGTTGCCCCTTCCTGATTTTGACGTTCCGTATGCTTACTCGAATGGAGGAGCAGTATGGTCAGCGGGGTTGTTGGGACATGTACTGAAATGTGTCGTCGGCTGCCAGCAGATAACGTTTCAGTGTCTCTCTCCAAACGGCGTGAAAGCGCCCGACAATAACACGTTTTTATCGTGTTCGAGCAGTGTTTGTGAGCTTCGATATTTCAATCTGGACTTTCATGGCCACTTAGAGTCGGTTGCCGCCCGTTTCAATGCCTCGTATGTTGACAATGCTCTATTCAGAAGCGAATGATTGTGGTTTCTCGTATCGAGAAAGCCAACAATCGTCTGATCTATGGCAGCGTCAGGGCTCAAACGTCAGTCATGCCTAACACACAGACAGGGTGAAATCCACTTCACCATGCCGTCACCTAACACCTAAGTGTCACGTACACAACCCAGACTGCTTTGAGAGGCCTAGCCCTTCACTCTCTACAATGCACCATCTGTGATCGTATGTCACCATTTCGGGTCATCTCGTCACAGATGAAGGGTTCGCCTCAATGCGAACTCAGTCGCTCAGACGAGGTGACCCAACTCATGCTGAGGCGAGCACAGTACGATGCGCAGGCAGACTGTTTAGTAAGCACAGCATCCGCTTTCGCGGCTGATCTGCGCTACTGACTTCCTTATGTGCACCACTTTTATTACGACACGAACCATTGTTTCAGCGTTCATCGAATACAATATGCTGCTATGAACTTCCCATCTGGGTTTGGCATATGCATGCACGACGGCCGACGCATTAATCCTATTCCCTGCGGGGGCAAATTCTGCCCCCCTACCCCGGTATTTTTTGCCTGCCGCTTATAAACCGTTCGACCTAGCGTCTTGAAACTTTTTGGTTATTCCTAGAATTAAATTACGCATGTTGCGTCAATATTTTGAAAACATCAGCTTAGCAGAGGTGGCTCCAGGCTCATGTTTTGGGAGGTCATTACGAATGCATTTGTGCGGCGCATACTTCCTTCGTAGTTTGCGGTGCAGTAAATGCGTCAAAATATATGTCACTGCTATATACATCATACATAATTGAATGCATAATCAATACATCTTTGGGGACAGTGGCGCACTCAAGTAAATACAATGGGAGGCAATATCCTCCGTCAAATTAGGTCCAACTTCAAATTAGTAAGATGATAAAAGGCGTTCCGCACATGGTGCCCCCACGTTGTTTACCTGGATCCGCCTATGCGCAATATATTACATTTAACAAAGTCCTCATGTGACGTTTCTATCGTCCCAAACAATAACGAAAATGACATATTTGTTAGTAGGAAATCCCCCATTTGTCACTCCTGGATACGCATATATTTTGTTGTACTTGTCCTGTTTATATATTGAAGACCATTACATTGGAAGCTCAAAAACGTTTTGGGCATGAAAATCGGTCGATTCAGATGGCCGCAATGACATTTAAAATTACCCCAAATTTCCGTATTTTTGCCCCTAGCCCCCCATTTTCTAACAAAAAAATACATTTCGGGGTCCAAAAAGAAACAGATGTTGTCATGACAAATCGAATGGTGATCGTCCATCGAAATCGGTCGAGCGGTTGTTGAGATCTGAGGGGGGCAGATTCTGCCCCCCCCCCGCAGGTTAATTAACGTAATTCTAGCCGCCCGCAGGGAATAGGGTTAAGTCTTGATTGGGGTATTTGCGTTCAATACAGCAGCTAGACGGCAAGCTTTTTGTCTACAGGACATTCGTTGTGGGGCCCATTGAAGAACGCCACCAGTGTTTAGTTAGCGGTGTTTCTTGATCTCACGCTCAAGTATGATGTCCTTCAAGTGGGTTGAGTGTTGACGCTGTTCCTGCTCGTAGTGTGAGTGTCTCTGAGTATGCGCAGCGCATGTGATGGTGTCACAAAGGGGACAAATACGGAAATATCACGTATGCTGGACATCATACGTTCACACTCAGTAGCGCAGCCAGGGGTAGGGGACAAAGGGAGAAATCCCCCCATCCCTACGGGTCGCAGGGGGCCCACCGAGATTGACCAAGATACTATTGCATTAGGTAAATGGCTTTCAAAAAGCCACAGATGAGCCCTTTAACCAGGACAGGGGTCACCCTGGTGCATACCAAAGGCTCTGAGACAATGAAGGGCTTTCAAAGCCAACCCAGGGGGCGTCCTGGGCATGTCTATGGGCCCATTGAGTCCACTTAGGAGCTCCAAAACCTGTCCAGGGGCCTTTCGAGCATGTCCAGGGACCCACTGAGCCCACTGAGGGGCCCAAAAACCTGTCCAGATGTCTCTCGAGCATGTTCAGGGGCCCATCGAGTATGTTCAGGGGCCTCTCTGGTCTGCCAAGGGGCCCATTAGAGTCTGTTGAGAAAAACAAAGCAGAAAAAATACAAATGTTATAAAGGGGCTCTCTCAAAATAAAGTGGCCGAAATCCGTAGAGTTTGTCATATCCAGGAATACATTTGTAGGGGGCCACCATGACCTGCTTGCCCCCCATCTTTCTGAAGGTCTGGCTGCGCTACTCTTCACAGGCCTTACATTGTCGCCGATTGATGATATCTAGCTCGCAGCGTTGGAGGATGTTTTCCCCACTCATCCCGCCACCTGTTCAGATGTATTATCGTCGATCGATGGGTTCTGATAACCAGCGAATTCCATTAGCTCTGTGCTATTTATGTTCAGACTTCGATGCAATCCCGGACATAGACGACATTGGAACGCACAGGGTGCATGTGTAGCAGGCTGTGGCCTCCTAGTGGAGAGTGTTGTGCGAGTGTAGTGGAGAGTGTGGTCTCCTCGGTTATCTGCATACTCCTCAGCGACCAATGACGAAGCAGTCTCGAGTCGGAACCGGATGGTTAATGATCTGAGCATCGAACCATCATAACGGATCCGCGCGATCATGAACAACTGGCGAACCTTTGCTAGTGTCTGCTCTTCTCTTCAGCACTGGCTGCCGTGTTGTACTGAAACTGTGCACTGTGCAGCACAGCTGTGAGACAGCACTCAGCAGGCAAGGGAGCGGCTGACACCTGGGAGGGCGCGACAGTTCCCCTCCCCGGCGGAGAGAGCGCGCGTGGAGTGTCGTTCCCATGCCCTCTGTGACTCGACATCTCTCGGCACGCGCCGGGGGCGGTATGGGTCATGACCCGACCAACAGGCAGTGACCCGAGAGGTCAGCGGTAGCGCTGGGAGCTGGCTGGGAGAGACGGGTGATAATGAGTTGGGTAGCGGGCGGGCTGCACGCGGGCACGCGGGGCTCAGGGGGCCTGGCACTGCAGAATTTCTGATTAAAGCGGCATAAGTACGGATGTGTCTTCAGTGTGTAATGTTTGTGGTGGGGTACGCTTCCGTCCTTTCAAGAAGCATCAGGTAAATGGACGGTTCAAGTTACAATACTGCTGATCAATTAGATATATGTGTGAAAGACATGTGTTTCATAGCTTACTCGAGTTCGGTTTTGAAGTCACGCCATACGAACAGCCCCAGGGACATTCATCGAAATGGAGTTATAATCGAATCACGGTACACGTTTGTAGGAAACGTTGTTATGATGCCCAACAATAGCCCAACAATAGCCCATTGTTATTATATAAAACTCGTTCCCCATGAAGCTTCCTGATGAACGGGACATTTCATGCTAATTGATACGGAACTGGTTTTCTTTGATATTAATAATAATATGATAATCATAACATATTTAATATTTGATGTTTATTTAATATTCGTCTGAACTTGTATTAAAAGTCCATAACCTTTCAAACTTCGAGAAGCTCAGTATTTATGTACACTTATCAGTTATCCAGTTAGGAAAAATATAAAACTGGTATGATGAATGACGCATACAAGTAGTGTCTAAACTTATCGTTAAGACGTGTTTAAATTGAGGCCAGCTTCTGGTGACCTCGCCGATATTTGCTGGCCTTTACCGGAGCATGGCGACACCTGCCCACCGCAGCGTTACCACATCATCACTACCCAGCTGCCGTCCCAGTGTGGTACGGCACGACCCGAGCCCGGGAGTGAGTCGCTGCCTCCGCACCCGGTCACCGCCTCGCCAAGGTCGGTCACGCCGCCCCGCACTGAGCGACTCAGGGAGGTCCGGTGGTCCGGTCAGGGCAGTAGAACACGGTCCGGTCTGGTCGGCGGAGCTGAGGTGAGGTCCGATGAGGTTCGGTGAGGTTCGATGAGGTTCGGTGAGGTTCCGATGAGGTTTCGGTGAGGTCCGATGAGGTTCGGTGAGGTCCGATGAGGTTCGGTGAGGTTCCGGTGAGGTTCGGTGAGGTCCGATGAGGTCCGATGAGGTCCGATGAGGTTCGATGAGGTTCGGTGAGGGTTAATCTGGTTTGATATGGTTTGATCTGGTGTGATGTGGTGTGGTGTGGTGTGGTGTGGTGTTTGATCTGGTGTGTGTGTGGTGTGGTGTGGTGTGGTGTGGTCTGGTGTGGTGTGGTGTGGTGGTGGTGTGTGGTGGTGTTGGTGTGGTGTGTGTAGTGTGGGTGTGGTGTGGTGTGGCGTGGTGTGGTGAGTTCGCGTTGCGTTGGCGTTGCGGGTGCGTTTGCCGTTGCGTTGCGTTGCGTTGCGTTGCGTGTTGCGTTTGCGTTGCGTTGCGTTGCGTTGCGTTGCGTTGCGTTGAGCGTTTGATCTGGTTTGATGTGTGGTGTGGTCTGGTGAGGTCTGGTGAGGTCCAGTCTGGTCTGGTCCGGTCCGCAGAAGTATCGTCTGGTCTCGTCTCGCTGACCGTTGCCACTGGCCATTTCCAGGCCTGCTCCAGTCACTGGCCAACGATCACTGACTGGAGGCTGTAGCGAATGAGCAAACACGTCCCCAGTCGTCCCAGTCATTGTAACTTCATTACCAGGTGGACGCCAATGACCGTTTAACTTGAGGGTGGGGCCGATAGCAAGGCCACCTCTTTCAGAGAGGGGCATTCAGTGCAGTGGCCGGTTCATATTCCCAGGAGCTGATCCTCAGGAGCTGCTGTCGATAGCAAGGCCACCTCTTTCAGAGAGGGGCATTCAGTGCAGTGGCCGGTCATATTCCCAGGAGCTGATCCTCAGGAGCGCTGCCGATAGCAAGGCCACCTCTTTCAGAGAGGGACATTCCAGTGCAGTGGCCGCATATTCAGAGCTGATCCTCAGGGCTGCTGCCGATAGCAAGGCCACCTCTTTCAGAGAGGGGACATTCAGTGCAGTGGCCGGTCATATTCCCAGGAGCTGATCCTCGGAGCTGCTGCCGATAGCAAGGCACCTTTTCAGAGAGGGACATTCAGTGCAGCGGCCGGTCATATTCCCAGGAGCTGATCCTCAGGAGCTGCTGGACCAGAGCTAACTCGCCACTTAGGAGGAGATTCGAGCATGGGGTCAGGACACACCCAGGCCTCCCGTGACTGCAAATAAACCGCTGACCTGACCACCCAGGACGAGGTCGAAACTCGAGGTCGCGGATACTCCCAGATCAATCCGTCGCGGTCATGCGCGTCCAGGCACATCGAGGCACGTCCGATTTTCCCACTGGCCACGACCGCAACATTCTAACGACCGCTCCGCCTCAGCACCAACTCCAATATTTGACTGACCACGCCGGGCTCATACCAACTCAAACATTCGTCTGACCATGACCAGCCCGGCCTCATATACCAACTCTAACATTCTACTAGCAACATCGACTCAGTACCAACTTCAACATGTCAACGTCAGACGCAGCGGTCAGGGTATATATGTCTTTGTCGTTCCCTCGCGAGCGTGAGGGCAGTCCAGCAGTTGAACTGGTGGCCTTGGTGACCTGAGAGCAGGAGACGCCCTTCACGGTCTGTTGTGACACGCCCCGTTCCCTGCGGCTCCCGCCCTCCCCCTCCCCCTTCCCCTCCACCTCCCACCGCTCACGGACTAGCTCGTGTCGTATCACAAGGCTACAGCTTTCAAGCAATGTCCGCCGACTAAAACCTGGTCACTGGTCACGTTTCGCTAGCGAACTACTTCAGCTTTCCATGGACAGGTTTAATGATGGTTAGAGAGGCGATTGACATGATTCTGGATGGCGGCTTAGCACTTAGCTCGAGCTCGGGTTGTTGTGACAGACTGGTTTGTGTTGAAATTTTATGTTAATTAAATATAATTAATGACCGTCCTGTTTAGATTAGTGATATATTTGATTGTATCAATATGTAGCCACTAGCCATTGCCCAAAGGACGAACGTTTTTACATGCTGGTGGTAGCGTTTTTAATCACATAAAATCCTGTATCTTGTGATAATTTCACTTTTGCTAAAACATAGCCTTCTTCTTCAGACACCTCAGACAAAAATACATATACCGCATTTACTATCAAAAGCGTCGATCTTCCGTAGCTTCCGTCGTACAAAATACCTTCGCTTGGCAATGTTTAGGTACTTAAATATCAAATGCACCGCTTACTAATGCGCAAAAAATAACAACGTGTGTCTCATCTCTCTCAATACCTTCAAGTGGATTAGTACAGCACCTGTCACACGTGTTCCGACACTCGCAACGAATAAATGCGTCACTCAGTCTGGAGCGTTCTGGCGATAGCCACTATCTCTCCTCGTCACTTCACAGCCAGCCTGCCGAGCCCTCAGCCCACTGACTACGGCGTCAGAACTCAGACCCACTCCGACCTCCCATGAGCGATGACGCACAGAGTCCCTACCGCTCCCGGAGATTCCTCAGATGTGACGTCACGGCCCGAATCAGCCCCGATCCGGCTGCATATCTGCGTATATCGCGCCTTTATCTCAGCCGTGACAAACTGACTCTCAGAGGAACGCGATTCACGCGCAAATGGGCCAATAAACCGATACACCTATCGCGCTGACCCACTCCTAGTCGCGATACGCCCTGAGGCGATCACGTGACCTGTCCTGCGGCGGCGGGGCAGTGACCGCTCGCGGTATCTTCGCTTGATGGCTATGCGCGTGCGGTAACGCACATGCGACGCACGTGCGGCGTGACTCGAAACGCTATTTTCGATGCGTCGGGTCGGCATGGTCCGGTGCGCGGAAAATTGCGAGGCACAGACGCGTGGCGGTGAAGCGATGCAGTCACGACGTGTATCGCTTCAACGCTTGATGCTGATGCCCAAGAGACGAGTAGCTGGTTCACCCATCGGTCTTACACTCATTAGCCTTGCTGCCTGCACCCATCGGTCCTGTGCCCTTTATTCTTTCACCCATTGGTCCTCTCCTCCCCCATCGGTTCTGCAGCCATCGATCTTACACCCATCTTGATATTTCATCCATCGCTTCTTCAATCACCGTATCGCCATGCTGTGTCAGTGCCTGGAGAGGGCGTCGACACCTGCTGCGATCTTCCGTCTCCGCGCGCGATCAGCTCTCCTCTCTACCACAGTACCGGCTGCCATCCCGGCCGAGTCCGTTGTGCACAATTAGCCACAGCTGGCGGACACTGCCGGCCGGACACTGGCCTGCAGACCAGCTGGTCGATCTCTGCAGTAACGTCACAGACCAGCAGACCGCTCTCTGTAGTAACGTCACATACCAGCAGACCGCTCTCTGCAGTAACATCACAGACCAGCAGACCGCTCTCTGCAGTAACGTCACAGACCAGCAGACCGCTCTCTGCAGTAACGTCACAGACCAGCCGACCGCTCTCTGCATTGTAAGTCACAGACCAGCAGACCGCTCTCTGCATAACGTCACAGACCAAGCTGGTCGATCTCTGCAGTAGTCACAGACCACAGACCGCTCCCTCTGCAGTAACGTCACTGACCAGCCGGCCGCTCTCTGCAGTAACGTCACAGGCCAGCCGGCCGCTCTCTGCAGTAACGTCACTGACCAGCCGGGCCGGCCGCTCTCTGCAGTAACGTCACAGACCAGCCGGCCGCTCTCTGCAGTAACGTCACTGACCAGCCGGCCACTCTCTGCAGTAACGTCACAGACCAGCAGACCGCTCTCTGCAGTAACGTCACAGACCAGCCGGGCCGGCCGCTCTCTGCAGTAACGTCACTGACCAGCCGGCCGCTCTCTGCAGTAACGTCACAGACCAGCAGACCGCTCTCTGCAGTAACGTCACAGACCAGTTGGCCGCTCTCTGCAGTACGTCACAGACCAGCAGACCGCTCTCTGCAGTAACGTCACTGACCAGCCGACCGCTCTCTGCAGTAACGTCACAGATCAGCCGGCCGCTCTCTGCAGTAACGTCACTGACCAGCCGGGCCGGCCGCTCTCTGCAGTAACGCCACAGACCAGCCGGCCGCTCTCTGCAGTAACGTCGCTGACCAGCAGACCGCTCTCTGCAGTAACATCACAGACCAGCAGGCCGCTCTCTGCAGTAAAGTCACTGACCAGCCGGCCGCTCTCTGCAGTAACGTCACTGACCAGCCGGCCGCTCTCTGTGCATCGGCAGCGGTGCAAGAAGAGCAGCACTTTCCAATCAGTATTGACAGGTGGCACTGAGACCCTGAGACCGCCCCCGACCACCCTGAGACCGCCCCCAGACCGCCACGAGACCACGCATGTCGCTCGGAGAGTCTTCGACAAACGGCTGAATCCCCATATTTCACCCTAGATCCCTGTTCTGTACGTTTATTTCTGCGTTGAACGGCTCAGCAGTCTCAGCAACACCACGTTCGCCACCGAAAACCACCGAACCTCCCCGTAGTCACGTACTTAGCAACAAAACCCATGTACCGTCTTACCGTAACATTCGCCACTGACCTGCTCCGTACCTGGCCGCAAAACCGCGCGTGTACCGTGTGGGCAGACGGGTGACCTACTGTCGGTCGACCGGCACCGTAAGACGTCCAGCGGTTCTCTGCCGTGTGATTGGCGCATAATCACCTCCTCCAACAGACCAGCTGACGGTCCGTTCACGCCAATATGCATGGCTCGTCGCTTGTCAACGCCTTCTGGACGGTCATCAGCGGCACGTCCACCCTCTGGCGCTGAAACTCCGCCTCCGCCTCAGGCGGCCCGGCGGTCTCAAGCAGCGTCGCTCAGCTCGGCCTGCAGGCGGCGGCGGCAGCGGCGGTGGCGGCGGTAGTGGCAGTGAGGCGGCCTTCGGAGGCCAGGCGGCACCGTTCGGCGCCGGTGAGCGTCGTTTACGCCGCCGTCCGCCGCCGTCCGCCGCCGTCTGCTGCCGTCGGCCGCCGCCCGTCTCGGCCCGTCTCGACCCGTGCCGGTCAGCTGACGACTAACGGACCGGCCGCCGCCACCGTGTGGAGGCTGGGGTCTGGAGCGGTGCCGCACCGGGGTCTGGAGCGGTGCCGCACCGGGGTCTGGAGCGGTGCCGCACCGGCAGCCGAAACTCACGGCCCACAGCCGACACAACTGGAGCCGAGCTAGCTAACGCACGGCCCACAGCCGACACAACTGGAGCCGAGCTAGCTAACTGATGGTTCACAGCGGACACTACTGGAGCCGAGCTAGCTAACTGATGTTCACAGCGGACACCTACTGGCAGCCGAGCTAGCTACTGATGGTTCACAGCGGACCTAACTGGACGGCTAGCTAACGATGGTTTCACAGCGGACACAACTGACCGAGCTAGCTAACGCACGGCCCACAGCGGGACAACTAACTGGGAAACCGAAGCTAGCTAACTGATGGTTCACAGCGGACACTACTGGAGCCGAGCTAGCTAACTGATGGTTCACAGCGGACAGAACTGGAGCCCAGCTAGCTAACTGATGGTTCACAGCGGACACAACTGGAGCCCAGCTAGTGTGGTGGATCGGTTAACCCCACACCAACGTCCCAGCTACTACCCTACCAAAAGGTAAGGTAGTAGCCAGTCGTCCTCCGAGACAAATCAACTGCTGATGCAATGCATTATTCATTGAATATATGTTGACAGTAGTCTGATCTGATTTAAAATGAATATGCTCAGAATAACACATCTTTAGCAAACTGTCTAAAAACAAAGGACTCAAACCTGAGGGTGCTGCAACACAAATCACCTATAAGCCGATGTAAATTCATCTTCATTTTCATCTTCAAATTAGCACCTCGTTTACCGTTCTGGTTTTCTAGCCGACGCAACATATCAAAACAACCATTAATTTGGTTAATTCAATCAATGTAACCATGAGTTTGCAGGGTTGATATATCGTAGCTTATTTTCTTCTGGATTAATTGTGATTGAATCACAACAAATTGTACCGATCCACAGCCGTACCCTAAATGCTTGTCACTGATACTAACATTCGCTCCAGTTACTGCTCCTGGCAGTGCACCGTGTAATATTATATACGCTGGAGAGGCGCATTTGCGGGCAAAACAAAAGGCACGTGCTCGCATTAACAAAAAATATCGTTACGAGCGAGCGCGAAGCGCGGAGCGAGTCCTCATTGAATACCGGATTTTTCTCACATATAAGCGGCCGACCCGCCCGGCCCGGCCCGGCCCGGCCGGGCCTGGCAGACGCGACGCTGGTCAGAACTTATATCTTTTGAACCCCGCATCCGATTGAAAGCGGTTTCGCCATCTGAATAGCCGCCAATTCAATGACATTATGATTATTTAAATAGGTTTTTTCTCATGTGATGGGTCAGGCATGGCGGCGTGACACGTGCCGCGTAGGGGTGTCAGAAGTATTATCATGCAGTGTAGCTGAGGAAACGCTTGGAACCCTATAAGAGCTAAAATTTGAATGTGAGGCTGGAGACCACACCACTGGCAATATTGCACAGGTCAACTCTGGGTCACACTGCACGTGGCGCACGTGCAACTCGTGTTCCGTCCAGCGAAATTAATGCAAAACATTCGTTGCAATAATCGACCTAATATCTCGGCAACCAAAAGTCGTAAAAACACGGGTCCAAACACAGAGACGCGTAGAGAAACGATCCGCCCGGCGTATGCACTATGTTGTCGATCAGCGGCGCGTGGACGTGCAAAGTTACTAGCTATATAAGCGCATCATAGTTTTATTGACGTCTTCACAATTTAAATCAGTGCTCAGCACGCTATGGACGTGAAGCGATGAAACAACACCAATCTGTAGACCCATTTACCGTCTCTAAAATGCATGCAAAAATTGAGGTTTTAAGCGTATTTCGCTGTTTAAAATCTGCCTGTAATATTTTTATTGACGATTCTATAAATTCCTTCATTACACTACAATAGCCGCCGTAGCTTCAAAACCAAAGGGTTGGCTAGACGATAAAAATGATGCAGCTGTAAAGCGCAATCGAATCCATCTAATACCCACCAAAATGAATTTTGCCTACAAACATGAAGCTTATAATTGCAATTAAAAATAACGCTGCAAACCTATTTATTTCAAAGTATCAATTTAGTTCGGATCTATTTGGACGGCAAACAACACATAGCGAAAATAATACCAAATCATGCTTTGCAAAGACGAACCTCCGTTGGACGGGTGATAAATTGACGCGGATTTATTCGGACTCGCTCGTCCTTCGCCGTTTAAGGCGTCTTACTGGTTATCTGAATCCATTAAATTATATATATATTGATATCCCATAGTGTCGGACAGATAACCACAATAATTCCGACCATTGCATGTGCTACCCAGGACCTCAGCGAGGAATAAAGCCATCTTCATAACACGACGATTCGTCAAGATAACTTCACGAACGTGTCACGACGATTCGTCAAGATAACTTCACGAACGTGTCACGATGAACAGCATGAGCGTGCTTTTTGAACCCTCCCATGCATCTCACTATGTCTCCCCTGCCTGTCACCACTTCACATCGCTATCACGGCGCCAACATGACAGCGCAGCCAAGCCAGCCACCGTCTGAGCTGCATGACTACTGGTTGTACATTCTCAGTACCACTATACCAGATGGGAAAGCTGCCTTACACTGGCCGCTTGCCCGAGATACTCATACCACGTCTTCGTGTGAGCGAAATTACCACGCACTCATCAGCCAAGCGGCCGCTGTGTTCCAGTTGCAATGCATGGGATGCGAACACTGTCTACGACGGACCGGATGGCGTGTTGCGAGGTCGGTGCTCGGGAGAGAGCGGGTCGGGGTGTGGCTGCAAGGTCTCAGAGGTCCCGCCGCCGCTGCACTAGTCGGTGACCGGCCTCCGGGAGGTTTCACGCCGTCTCAACACGGACCTTCGGGACCCCCGGGCGAAAGGAGGCGCCGTTCAGATCAATCTGGGGCAGTGAGTGGTGATGGGCTGACCACATGTCAGATGCAGGTATCGCCTCAGCATAGACAATGGATATCTCCTCAGAAGAGTGATGTATAGGTTTGTTGGTGTCTACGCACGACGCACTGCAATACCAACGGTCCGGACAGTGGGATGGGAGTGGATAATAAGACGCCACGTTTTTTTTTAATGTTAAAATGATGTTTCCCATGGGCGGATCCCGAGAGGTACTTAGTTAATTTGGAGATAAATCCCTAAAAGCTCACACATTTGTAAAAGTTCG
>VOPJ01016471.1:0-39310 GCA_014673585.1 Semibalanus balanoides
GGTTGCTTGACAGTTGAGCTGGACACCTTGGCGGTTGTGTAACAGTTGAGCTGGACACCTTGGCGGTTGCGTGACAGTTGAGCTGGACACCTTGGTGGTTGCGTGACAGTTGAGCTAGGCACCTTGGCGGTTGTGTGACAGTTCAGCTAGGCACCTTGGCGGTTGCTGTGACAGTTGAGCTGGACACCTTGGCGGTTGTGTGAACAGTTGAGCTGGACACCTTGGCGGTTGTGGCGCCTGAAAGGCCACATCAGCATCGCCATCGGCATCATCAGGGTGCGTGTTGTGTTTTCGCTGTCGTGTAATGCCACCTGATCGTCTTGGAAAATGTTTAAATGCGATGTGAGTTAGGTTCGATGCCCTTTTCTCTCGTTACAGCAAGCATCTTGCCTGGTTTTATGCTAACAATTTCGTTTGTAATCTCTTGCTACGCCATTTTTTCGGAACTATATTTCAAAACGGACTAGATTTGAAATCAGATGTGCCTGGATCCGAGATCCAGCTGATATCTGGATATATGTGTCCTGTATCCCGGTATCCACATGGGATACCAGATTCAGGTGCAGTGTAGTGCAAATGTTCTGTCCACTTCATCGACACCACCTCTGTCTCTGTCTCTGTCTGTCGGTGCTGCACGCAGTGGAATCCAATGTTTTTACTATAGCCCTCGCCCAGGGCATAAATAGTTAGTTTCATTACATTGCAGTGCACTGCGTGCAACACCGACAGACAGCACCCATGGACAATGTCGACATTGAATTAAACGGGTGCATTCAACCAAGGCTTTTTATGCAGTTATACTTTCAAAGCTAGCTTCACGCCGACGAAAACAACCATCGCCCCAGATAAATGGAGTTTATATTCGAATAATGCACTGAAACGACTGCTAACTGCTTTCACGAAGGATTTATTCGTCGGGCGCATCGACATCGGGTGGTGTCGATGAAGTGGACAGAACATTTGCACTACACTGTACTCTATAAGCCGAGGGATCCACAAAGATCCCAGATCATGGATATATGTTATGCCAATGGATTCAATGGGATCCCAGATACAGCTTCGGATCCAGGCACGCTGGTAGGTGTCCTACTTCTTGTTAATTTTATCATATGGGAAAATTATTTATAATATGTATGTTTCCTATAGGTGGTACAAGTTGCAAGGTAATTTGCATGCACTAGTTATCTACATAGTACATGCCCCATACGTAAAATAGAAACCACACATTTTGATGTCAGTAAAATATAAATATAAGTAAAATAGCGTCTTGCTTTCTAAGCTCTGGAGGCTCGTAAGATTTAGAAGATCCACTTAGGGATCCTAAAATTCCTGAAGTCATTTTTTACTCCGAGGATCCAGGAGGTTCTCAGATTTTCATGCTATGTTTTTCGCAATAGGGAATCCACGGATTCCTTTGCGTTAAGACCATTTTTGCGTGATCTTCCGATTCTTAAAGAGCCCTTTTCGGCGCACTGCGTGCGCTAAAAAGGGCCCGCTAGATCTCGAAATGGGCCCGCCGACTCTCCAGGGGAGGGGGGGGGGGTGCACACAAAATATGTGATGGATATCATTATGAAAGCATTGCGTGTGAATATAAATATCCCTTTTGTTTGCGCTATGCTGCAACATCTATGCAGAAGCTGTTTCAGGTCAAGACCTCATGTTGCAAGTGAAATATTTCCTTTAATGGATATTAAATGCTTTTGTTACTTAGATGCCAATTATATAATTGTTAAATAAACCACAGTCAGTGACTATTCACGTCGTTTTATCATACAGTCAAATAGAAGAAAAAAGTTCCGTCTGAAGCGGGATTCGATCCTGCTTGGCCATAGCTCGATCTACGCAGGTTCACGAGATGCATAATAGCTCGAAAACGAACCTCACGGCCTACACTTTTGACCCCGCAAGTCGAAAGAAAAACGCTCACGCTTCATTTCTAGTGACGTTACTTTTTATTGTCGTATCGGTTGCAGAAAAAAGAACGCATGGGCCCGAAAAATTGTTTTTTACCATGTAACCCTATGGCCTAGCAGGAAAATGTACGCCGTGCTACCATATGAACTTTGAACCCTCGAGAACACTGCACACTATTGAAATGCATACATCTGCTCGTCAGAATATCTATTCGTCATAACTTCGTCGTTAGGGTACGGCTATGGTAGCTCCAGGCTGCCATACAAATAGCGTGTGAACTCGCCAAGTGTTGCGCTGGGAACGGCTCATGGGACGGTCCAGGGGGGTTGTCAATGGGAGATACCGAGACAAAGCCTAGGCTTGATGGTGGATGGTGATAGCCAATGTCCGATAGGGCGATCTTGATAAATATATAACAGAGGTAGACGATATCTTGGGTTATGTTGTAAATGACCCAATTTTGTATTTTTGTACTGCCCATCACAGAAGATGTCCTTCGCAGTTTCTGGATTGTCTTGCACAAGACACGCAACCTTGTAAATTATACAATGCTGAAGCTGCCGAGTCTAGAGCTCATCCTTATATCTCATAACTAGATTGGACCCTTCTTACGTGAGAGGCGAAGCGGTTTCCTCACTGAACGAGCACAGATAGCTGCTGGGACGACTGCCACAAGTTCAAATGAATCGGCCTAGTGTTCTATAGCCTTGGGCCTAGTCGCCGCGCGGAGCAGATGGTAGCTCAGGACCTGAACGGTCTGTTCTGCTCTTAACTTGTCTGGCAACGACACGGAGCTATTCACGTCTCGTTGGTTCGTTCGGTTAAGTGGATTGCGCTGCGATCAATGGCGATACTGCGGTACAGAGCATAATTGCTCTGCGTAGTTGGGTCTTCTATCTCATTGCGGCAGCATGCAGTGTGCAATTATTATGCTCCTGTTTTGCCTTCTGTTATATTCATGCAATAAAGGCGCCTGTAATAGAATAATAAAGTGCTTACCCTTGCGTTCCGCTGGACGATTATATACATACATACTGCATTTTAACGTTTTTATTCGTCATATGTGGCGTTAAGTTTAAATTCCGCCCATCAGAGGGCGGATGGCGGTATTATCGGTGGAAGTTATGTCGTGTTATTTGTTCTAACACAGTCAGACATTATCTTTACTTGTAGGAGAACGGTTTGATGTTGGGAAATGTTTGGAGCAGAATATATACATACATGTTGTCATGCGATCTGCAAAATGATTTCTTAGATACTATTCAATGCTAATGTGTCGAAACTACATCACCTTTCGTTCTTATAATAGGTATAAGGAAAAGGTTGGATAATGAACAGACAGAATGACAGACTTTCTTTAAATAGTTAGTTAGATTCCATTTTTAGCTTTCCCTCTATTTCATGCTTTCTATTTTATGCCTACTTTAACATTACACAAGGCATGGCACTACATGGTATTCTACTCATTTCCTTGCTTCACCACGCCTCGTCTTTCTACCCTGTGGTTTCCTTGTTTGTCGCGCTCAAATCGTCCTCCCCGCGCATTCGGCTCTTTCGTCAACTCGCCGCGCACGTGGCTGACTGAGCCGTATCTTGTCATCGTGATGATGTGATGATGTGATATCTTGTGATGATAAACAGCTGTGTCGGACATCACGTGTGTCGTGCTATCCGAACTTTGCCGTACTCGTCCGCTGGTATCACGTGAATGGCGTGTTCGTTTTGTCGCCAGCTCACCGCACTGCGAGATAGTGTCTCAGATTACCCGTCTAGCCACCTGCTTGGTAACCAGATAACCATACAACCCGTTTCCAAGTGTTTCGAAAGTCGGCTGCCAAATGGGATAATCGTCTACGTCTTACCTGCAATGGCGTCTAGAAATGTCTTGTGATTACCTCAGTGGGGCTTAGAGCTTCGTCAAGGATAGTTCTGAGAGATATGCTCTGAATTACAAGAAGTGGTGCTTTATCCCTATTAGTGTCAGGGGGTATAACGTCCCCCCTTAAGGTTGTTCCGCTCCTGTCCCCAAACGAGTTAAGATACGGCCATCAAACTTTTTGACTTTTCCTAAGTATTAATTGGGCACATTTTGACACAACTGTACGCTCACCAGGGGCGGCTTCAGGCGTGGTTTTGGTGGGCATGTTTTGGTTTTCAGTGTGTCTCGGCTTTCAAAGGGAATCAGTTCCCGTTATCTAACCGTTGTAGGTACGATCCTACAACTTGCACACATTTCCTTACTGCTGCACACATTTCATTTCTGCTTTTTTAGACATGTTAAACATTTTTCATTTTTTTATTGCGTATGGGCACCTTCAGGGATGTATTTCGGGAGGCATTTTGGGTCACTGGTGTTTCATCAAAATCTGAAAGATAAGAATTTCGAACTCCGGGAACATTCTTAGCTGTTCTTTGCACACCTTGTGGGATACAAAATTGGTTTCCCATAGACGACTCCAGGAGCGGGTTTTTGGGGCATGTGTACACAGTACACACATTGTGTTTAGTAAGTCAAAACGTTATTTCGCTGTGGACTCTCTCGTGTAATGTCATCTGCATAGATCACAATGGTATTTTGTGGCATAGGCGAACCCATGGGTGGGACACATGTGCATGACCCAATCTTATAATGGGCAGGAATGAAATTAGGGGCAGTTGTGGAACCACGACGTGTAACTACATAGCAACAGATATCAACTTGAAACTTGGTGACCTGTTTTAGCAATGTCTTGCGCTCGTTTTATTTTTGTTGTTAACAATTGTGGTTTCCATGAGCGACATACAGGGACGGATTTGGGGTGCATGTGTTTTGACTCCGTTCACACGCTTTGTGTTTAGTGCCCCTAAACGTTATTTTGCATTGAGTAATTTCATGCAATATCATCTGCCTGGTTCATCATTATATTTTGAGGCATAGGTGTCCCAGGGGTGAAATAAGGGGGATTTTGAACCCATGGCGTGACACTACATAGCCAAAATATATAAATGAGCAAAGATAAGGATAACACAAGACAAGTCTCAAATTATTCCCCTCCCTATCCCCTCCTGAGCATGCTACTACTCAAATACAAAAATGTCATTATTTACTTTCTCATGCAAGTAAGCAAGCAAGCAAGCAAGTCCGCCCCTGTAGCTCAGTGGGAGAGCGCTGGTCTTCTGACCTATCCCAGAAGTGGCAGCCTGGGTTCGATCCGTCTTCGTGCGCTCGCTATGTTGCTCCTGACTGGGTGCCTGTGGCCGGTGGCAGCGGTCGCAGCCAAGTGCCATGTGACGTCAGTGCAGCGGGCGGACCGTGTCCAGGTATGTCGGGCTTTAAACTTCGTCCTAAATTCTGCGGCCAACAGGATATTGCGCGATCGTGTGGTGATGTCAGGACCAGCGCACAAGCTCTGCTTAGCGCGGGTCCTAACCTCGGAAAGCCATCCATACAAAACATTCGGACTATTTTTTCTTTAATGCACACACATACAATTATTGGTATCTAAAACAGATATCAAAGCGGCAAAAATATTATAGTGACATCTTGAGATATGCGCAATCCCTTTGGAATTGCCTAAAAATTCCATTGTGTCAATTTCCCCAAGCTTTAAAATTGAGTATATGTTAGAGCCTAACATTAGGTGATGCAATCCAACAACATGAAAACATTGCAGTCAGACAACGGCCAGGCCAAGGATCTAGAAATGCATATTTTCCCCTTTTTGCTACCTGTATCCACCCATGACCAAATTTGGCATATTTATGAAGATACGAATGTCATGCTCCAAGGAATCGAATACCGCTTTTTCGGAGAGGAAAGGTCCAGCTATTTCCGAGATACGAGGGGTGGGGCTGCGAAAAGGCCCCCTCACAGATCCGTATTTTTTAGCCCGACAGTAATTGACAAATATATGTGGCGTTTGTCATCGACCATAAACACCCGAAGCTTATTAAGTTCGCTACATACGTAAACGAAAATATATTTGGCTGAGTGTAAGTCATTCCTCGTTATGGAAACAATAAATTCGGGTATTTATACTGATACCAATAAGAGTTTCAATTATTGATAATAAGAGTAATGATGTATGTACCTACATACAAAAGGTACAAAAGGTAAATTTGCACATTATGTTTGTCACCTGTAAACCTGAGCTTAGAACCCCGTTTGTAGTGGCATTACCGAACAGATGATACACAGCACGATAGCGACTATCTTGGGTGTGTGGTTAGTGTAGGGGGGGGGGACGTGGAGCACCCAACATTATTCCACGCCGTTGTTTTCTACGCTTTATGGCCTGTTGCATGAACAAGAGACCGACTTTGATGCTCCACTCTCTATTTAAATGCCCGTAGGCACGGTGCCAGGATTTCTCAGGGCAAGGGAAAAAATCAAATTGTTGCTCCTTAGCCATATGGCTGCTACCGGTGCGGGGGGGGGTCGGGTCGTCAGAAATCCCATTCCCTATCTAATCGTATAATTTTATTATTGCTCGGGGGGATGGCCCCCATGGCCCCCTTTAGCTACGTCCCTGTTCATGCCCCCCCCCCCCACACACACACACTTTCGAGAGGTGGCGACGCCCTTGGCTACAATCAGTGGTGGGGATTGTTTCGCTAATCCGCTAACTGCTAATTAGCGGAACTAAATTTTCGTTTAGTGGAATAGCGTTTCCGCTAACTTCGGAAACCTTCAGCGGACCAAATAGCTTCCACTTAATTTAGTTCCGCTTATTTTAAGCCCGCTGATAAAATTGATCCATGTTTGTTGTATGTTTTTCACACATTGAAGAGAGGGGAGGGTTAGGTGAGGAAGAGGGGATGCCAGGGACGGAGCAACCTTCCGCCTCTGCTGAAATAAATTGAATTAGGTAAGTGAACAGATAACTCGTGTGCTCATTAAATTATTTGTGTACACCTTGAACATCATCTGATCTTGGCTTGCATATACCTTTTTTGAAAAAGCTGTAGTATGTCTTAGCCTATTAAGAATTTAAAGTTGCAGCTCTCTAGTTTCTATTATTGATGGGGTGAAATAGGAAGAAAACAAACACGAAGCTAATTCATATGATACAAATTAAGGGTTAGTGGTTAGCGTTAGCTTCTGCTATTTTTAAGTGGTTTAGCGGTTTAGCGTTAGCGAAAGTGATTTTTTAGTTAGCGGATTAGCGGTTTGCAAAGTTAACTTTTCGGTTAGCTGTGCCCACTGCCCACCCCTGGCTACAATGATCACAAAAATGGTGTGGCCAAAGCTGTTTTTTGGGTCAAAGCTGATATGATATTTGGGTGCAAATAACTTATTTAAAGGGAGAGTGCCACCTCGCGGGCCGACGTAGAGTTTTGGTGTGTTATCGGGTAGATTAAGCGTGGTTCGATTTCACTCTGCAAAAGTCGTGGTTTCCCGAAAAACTGACCCCGTGTTAGATCAATAAGACTTTAGCAACCTTCCAATGATTGGCAGTATTGTCGTAAAATTGGTAATCGTCTCCGCACTGATTTTGATATCACGTTCTTTGGTGGGGTTGATGACTTTTACTTTGAAATAAATTGCGAACTTGAATTATCGACCAATTTCCGTCAATAGTTCAGACTTAAAAAATAGAAAAGCCGTATGGCATTACATTTTTATCTCAGCTTTCTTTTCCATAATTTACATTTAATAAAACAGCCAGAATAGCAAAGAAATTTGATGCGCGACTTTAGGCTGTAAAATAAGTGGCATTACACTCTAACACAGACGTTTCAATAGTCAAGTCGCGGCGGAATTCAGACTAAGGGCTTGGGGCGCGAGAACCCATAGGGTAATACACCGGTAGTGACTTTCAGCAACTGTACACATTGCCAGGGTCTCGAAAAAAAACTCTGTCCTACCAAGACCTCCGTTGGCGACCCTTTGCTTGAAACGGCGTGGGACGACCACTTTTGCATGACCATGCAAAAATAAAGCTTCAGTACCTAAATTCTCACCCTAACCTCGAACCACACCGGTATCCAGAGTTACTACCAGTTAAACCTTCAAGTAAATCGGCTTTGATGACTATAATATTCAAACACTTAGAAACTTGTTCTTGCCCCGACCTGCGGCGACCATCTTGTTCGGCCGACCAATCCGCTGCGGCGAACCCTTTGTATATGAATTTCGTTGGCGCGACCAACTTTCAGTTTTTCGACCCCTGCAACATTGGGTCTGACACGACATGATTAGTTCCAGAATCGATTGAAAACACGTATTTTGCTTCCCCTCATTCTGCAAGCATAGTGATACCACAAAGCTACAGTTTGATATGGAAGATAATAATTAATGAAAAAACATAACGCAGTCAAGTTATACGTAGCGGACATCTAGTGGCAAGTATCTAAGTACTAGTAAAGTATGCCATCGCCCATCACGGGCGGCCGTCATGGATTTAGTGCTGTGCACAATCAGGACCAACAATATGGAGTCAGAAAAAAATAAAATGCTTTGCCGATACATTGCTGTAGGGCAAGTTTGAGCTAGAGCATACATGATTATTAATTCCCAGCATTAATTTAAGCTGCTTTTATCAATCCTCCCGAGGTGGCACTACCTTTAAAGAACATGATGAATGGATGCAGCTCTCAATCCTCGCCTAACTTCCGCCGAGACAATGAACCAATGTAACAATAAGCCACGTGCATCGCCGGGCGAGATTTCCAAGAAGAGTGAGTAATTCGGTCGTATTTCTCGGCAATGGAATCCCTGGCAGTGCAGCAGCCAGCTCATCGAACTTGCTTGAAGACCACCGGAGCTCGGAAACGAACAGCTGATTCTGTCTATGGCCTTGAGTTGATTGAACGATGTTGGCTTTGAACATCTACAGCCTGCATGCATCGAGTGAGTTAGTAAGTTGGTTATAAGGGTGCCCGCATGCAAAGTGACACATTGGCGGCGGGCAGCAGGGCATGGCCAAGACACGCTTACTGGGGGGGGGGGCAATTCGAGAAAAAAATGTTGCTTAGACATAGGGATGGTTAAGCACAGGCACGAAGCCAGGATTGTTCTCAGGAGAGGGTGGCACGCCAGTGGTAGAATCATATTTCGCTCCTCAGCCAGCCGCTCCTCAGCCTCCTCTCTTAGGAGATAAACTATCCGATACCGTCGATCTGAGATATCCCATATTGACTGAATTGTGCGGATAACTGGATGGTAGGTGACAGCAGGTGCGGATCCAGGGGGAGGGCAATCCGTTCATCCCCCTCAAGAGTCTGAAATTGGAGCAAAGTTGACACATTTCCTGATATGAAATAAAATCTAAGCAACTTTTGCAAAGCAAGGTTTGTTTTAAATCCGCTACCAATGCACAAGCAAGCGGAATCCGATGAGTTTTCAGAATTATGAGAGACTTTTTGGACTTTGGCCCCCCAAACCACCATTGACCCCTCCCAAACTACCATTATTGATCCGCCCCTGGGTCACAACTCACTCACAGCGGCAATAAATCGTAGCTCCTTCCAGCTGGGCCAGTTGTTATGCAACATTACAGCCGTGTGGTCAACCAGGTGAAACATGGATGGAAAGAGTGTAATTTCCCGATCAGCAGGATTTATGACAGCGAATAACCATTCATGGCCGTGGTTGCGGTTTGGCTCCAGGCTCAACAGCACAATTTTCGTGTGTTTAACATGTCGTTAGTGAATGGGGGGGGGGGGCATTGCTCTTGCAGAATAACGACGGACCTACATCTCGTTTTGCGGCTGTTCACATAGAAAAGGGTAACGCAGAATCATTGGGTGTGATATGCCGCTTTCAGTGGCATTGTCCCATAGAATTCGTGGAAACATACTGCGCCGCGGTGCAGAGATGAAACGTTAGTGCACACTGTCTTCTATGCACTGTCGCCCGACATGCCATGCTTCAGTGCAGACTGCGGACTGTAGCGGCTGCGGTTTGGAAGCCAATGGTTTTATTTATGTTCCTTCATATCCTGCATCCTTTGTATGTGCCCGACATACGCCGCGCGTCCCTGTCCAGATATTATTGCCGGGCCACGGACCAACGAATTTGAGAAGGACTCGGGCAACGAGTCCCTCGTATGAATTCTGCCGTCCAACAGGTTTATTGTGCGATCGGGTGGTGAAGTCAGGACCTGCGCTTTAACAAGTTCTGCTTAGAGCGGGTCCTGACCTCGGAAATCCATCTATACAAAACATTCGGACTACATTTATTTGACAAAATCCGTTTGTTTTACAGTAGAGGGACATGATACCTGTGTCTGAATATTTCGATGATTCACGTTTTGAATTTGATGAAAATATACAAAAGTGACTTTTCAGGAAGTCAGGACTTACTCCCATGAAGGCTTTCTACGACAAAAAAAGTTAACCGTCGCGCTACAGGGGGTCCTAAAACGACCCCCCCCCCCCTGAGGTTTCTGTTGACACATACGGCTGATTTTGTTGAAATTCGCAGTATCTGAATTTATTACAACTATACGTACGGTTCAATTTTTCAAGGAGTTTTGGAGATAATGACGTTTTAGTGACGTCATGTTGGTGGAAATACGATCAATATTGGAAAATTCGTTGACAATACAGTTTTGCAGCAAATTGCAAACAGAAAACGGTTAAGATAGAAAATGGTACTGCCTTTAAAATGTCTATCTTGCTAAAAAAATGTTTTTTGGCCCCCAAATCTCATAAACTTTTTTTTTGTGAAAAATCATTAAAAATCAAAATTATCTAAGATGTTCATAAAATCGGAATATATGTGAGAAAACTGTCTATGGACAATACTCAAACAAAATTTCAAAGCAACATCTCAAATGTTGACTGAGTGATGGCTACCTAAGTGTAAGAAACTCATGACGTCATTTTTTACATTCACTTTTTTGATTTTTTGGGACCAGATACGAATAAATATCTGCGTTTTTGCACTTCTGAGACAAAACTGATCTAGGAACATGCTTTTTATTTGCATTTACCAATGTATAATTTTGAGGTTTTCTGACAGAGCAAAAACACTATTCCATGGACGTGGTCGAGTCGAGGTCGAGTCGAGGTCACTTGACCTGGAATGTCACCCGTTTGACCTGAAACATTAAAATTGGATACCGTTAGATTCCTCACATGACAGGCAACATGCTGGTTCTAACCGCTTTGCTCTATGTTGCATGGCTTGAAAGTTAACAGGGGGGAGTCGTTTTAGGACCCCCGTAGGGCGAAAGTAAGAAAAACTCCCGTAGGGCGAGGGTTAATTATAGCTATCAAGTTTTGTATTTCGTTATAAACCGGTGTCTGAACTTTATATAATGGTTAGGCTCTGTTGGCTCCGACACAGTTTATTCAAACTTCCTAAAACTCAAACTAGGTCCACCTTCAAATTCGTATGATGATAAAGTGTTGCGTGCATGGTAACCCCAAGCTGTTTACTCTGGATTATGCGCATCATAGATAAGCAGTAGACTGGATTTGACACGAAATCAGGTCACTGCAGTAGGGCCGTAAAATGTAATTATGGCATCGCAGAAATCGGAAACATAGATGCCAATTCCAGATCAAATATTTCGGCACCAGGTGGTCTAATCAAGCATGCCGACAAACTACAGACGTGGTAGCGAAATTAATGGGGCTAGTGGATGCCAGGTGTAACTCTGAGAAAAGCGCGTGATGAGTGCAAAAATTTATCGCTAATATAAAATCAAATTTGTGGCTATTATTCGTCTGTCATGATTAATGTTACTGCTCCGAACCTATGGGCGCAAGAAGCTAAAACAATCGTAATTTGATTAGAAGTGTACCGTTTTATTAATCCATGGAAATCAATGGTTTCCATGTAAATATTTTCAGTGCTAAAATAACACCTGTGATATAAACACTGACTATCTTAGAAGACCTTTATGATGCACGAATATACCGTCAACATCGAGAGTGTGAGAACGCTAGAGTTATATAGTCTAAAAGCGCAAATCAATTCTGACCAATACCTATCAATAAATTTTCATATTTATAAACATCCAGGTTAAAGTAACAGTTTTATTTGAACGCTGTAACGCCCAATTTCGTCGCATAAAATTTATGTCGGCAAACATTTTCACTTAGCATACAGCAATGATTTTCGCCCCATACTGCAGTGGCCTGATTTTCGTGTCAAATCCAGGTCACTGTTATCTATGGCGCAATATATCACATTTAACAAATTACAGCAAATAATTCAAACATGTGACCTTCAATGATATCATTCCGAACAATCATGAATAGCACACATTTGCTATAAGAAAATTCCCCCCATTTTACTTCTCCTGAACACGTCTATTACTTTTCGTTTTTTTACTTGTCTTTGAAATATTGAAGACCAGTACATTTCAAGCTCAAAAAGTTTGTTGCATTAAAATCGGTGGAACAGCATAACCACAATGACCTTTGAAAATATCATTTTTTGCCCTCCTCTGATCTTCATTTTTTAACACAAAAATGTCTGGGTAAAAACAATGACGAATCGAATGGCGTTTGTCCAATCGAAATCGACCAAGAATTCTCGAGATCTCTGGGGGGGAATTTTCCCACTCCCCCAGCACGTTAACGTAATTCTGGCTGCCTGCACGGAATGGGGTTAGCATGCCCTTGCCAACATTTTGTTTCGCTTTCCGACGCACTCGCCTCCGTTCCTTGCTCTTATCTGTATCCCTAGTCGCTTTATGATTTCTCATTCACTTGCCTCTTGATCATTTCTGGGTAAACCTTTTACCAACTCTCTATACAGTATACACCGCTTCAATTTCCCAGCTCAACTCAAACTCCCTCCAATCGAATACATTGCTTCCGCCTTCCGGCAATCTACACAATATCCTCCGACACGTGGTCGGCTCCTAGCCGTAGCGTGGCGTGCTTCCTGCGGTCGTTGAGATGAGATGGCTCCTTTTAGCGGCTTCCTGCTGGGAAGTGTCGGCTCTGAGGCTCTGAGGCTGGGGTCAGGGGGGATGCCGGACGATACCTGGCCGGGCCGTATGCACTAGCGGATCCAGGGGGCGGCAGGGGCGTTAGCCCCCCCCGTATTGCCTGAAATTGACAAATTTGACATATTTTCCACTGTAGAGAGAAATTTAATGAACTTTTACAAAGGCATATTTGTCTTAAACCGTTCAGTAAGGTACAAGGAAGCCAAATCCGATGAGTTTTTCGAATTTGATGAAACTTTTGAAATTTAGCCCCCCCATGCCCATGTTCTGGATCCGCCAGTGGCCGTATGACGTCACGTCATGGTATGACATCAGAGCTGTGACAGGACGTTACATGTGATGTGACGTCAGATGTGGTGCGATGCCGGCCGTGGTATGACTCATTTATGATACGACGCCATATTTTATGATACGCCATTTATGCTATGACATCATTTTATGATATGATGTCAGTAGGTGGCCGACTGATTACTATGGTTGTGATCTGGCAGTATATGCCCGCTGCAGGAATCCCTGGAATCCCCGGAGAGCGTCAGCTGTTACGCTGTGAACGGCCGCACCTGGAATCCCCGCGGGAATCGACAGTCAGAACACGGCCTCTGCTTCCTCGTTGTTCCACTGGATATGGAGATTGCGGAGCATGGCCGGAGGCGAGTTGGTTACAGATCAGTTACATCTGATAGCGGGCCTTAGTGCAGTTTGGAAAGAGCCGGGAAGATGGAATGCTAGAGTATTAAACGCATCTTATCAAAGCAAATCATCGAACACGAAACATGACAAAGAAAAAACATAGGATGGTCGAGTAAGGTAGAGCGTGGGACAGAATGTAGGTTGAGCAAGTGAAAGGAATGGTCAAGTTCTAGCTAGAATGACAACTTGCCGGATCCGAAACGGGCGGTCTGTCAGCTTGAATGATGGCAATTTGTCGTAAATTGGACCTCAGGGAGGGATACACACTGCGAGGACAATTGTTTTGACAGAGCGTTGGTGTTTCCTTGGTGTTTCCTGACACGAACATTCGGGAAGACAGATGTGTCTCTTGTGACGTCACAACGTGTCCACTTGCAGAGCAGTCGTCAGTCCTCTCGCGTGGAATGATGCACGCAGAGAAATGCTGGACGTTGCCAGGCCCATCTCCAGACACTGATTGCTCAGCGCTGGCGTTAGTTGTTCGCCGTTGACTAGACGTAGGTTAAGCTGATAAGTCGCCAGATTATGAAACGAGATACGGAAAGCTTATTTCACACATGGCTACTGGCAAAACGCGCTGTCGATTTATGCTCACCACAAAGGTCTCGTCAGTTTACATTTGGATTTGAGTAGATGATACTAGTGCTAACCCGTCCTCTCCGTTGGACGATCTATGTATACATAATACAGACTACATTTTTCAAAATATTTCCCGTCAAATGACTCTCTAGCGCAATATATCATATGTGCTGGCTGCGCCACCTAACAGTGCTTACTCATATTCGCTTGCTGTTCGACGTACTTGTAGTTTAAGTTCCGCTAACAGATGGCGTATCATACGGATTTTTTTTTTGATAAACAGTTAACACAGACATTATCTTAACGTATAGGACTTAGGAGAACAGTTTGATGTTGGAAAATGAGGGGGCACATACATATACACATAGATGTTGTCATCCGATCTTCAAAATGCATTTATTAGATAATATTATATGCTAATGTGTCAAACTACATAACATTTCGAATTAATAAAATGTATGAGGAAAAACTATGTGTAGAAGAACAGACAGACAGACTTTCTTTAAATAGTACCAAAGTTAGATTCTCTGATAGTCATAAATTGTAGACGCTAGATTTTGTAATACATTATATTAAAGGTTACTAGAATCATATCACGCTCTGAGTGTATGTACCATTTTTGTGTGTTTGCTCATGATGGGTGATCCTATTGTAAAGGTGTTTTCGTGCTTGAGAAGAGATCACGCATTAAAACGCTTATCATTTGTGCCTCATATACATAACATTCCTCTTCATTTTGAGCCACACCTATATCCGGTGGCGAAGCACACTTCCACGGATAATTTAAGTGACAACTTAGCCTTCTTTAGAGCATCTTTTGTGAGCAATTCACGTCGTTGCTATGCGAAAATCATGAATATTCAGTTATCAAGTCAGTTGTTTCTGCACAGAGCCGACTCCATTCTGCTCTTGTTAACAACTGAACTCCATTAAAATGCGATTTAATTTCCCACTGGCTAAATTACAGCACATAAATGCATCTGCTGCCACTGAATGTTACTAATGCATCATGCATAATTCACATTTTGAGCATAAGCAAACTTCAAAGCGCTCACCTGGCTTAAAAGAGAGTGGCCTGGCGCGTGCCGAGAGTACGGCTGACCGAGCCGCTGAGGATGGCATTAGCTTTGTCATTAGTGTGTGATGAGGCATGATCTTTCGAAATTAAGGTATTAGCGCCAGTGTGATTCCAGGAAGCTGTGTAACCGAAACACCCTCTTGTTTCAAATGTTAATCATTTCTTGGAAGTTAAAAGATATTCAGGTTTGTCCATGAGATTGGCTCATTATAATCAGATATTTATCCAGGTTAAGTCTTCAGGTATATTTCGGTCAAAAGTTGTTCCGTGAGCGACTTTGTGACGTCCTGCGCGCTTGTAAATGTACCCGATCCGTTTACAATAGGGTAGTCGGCAATGCAAAACGCGCTTAGTATAGTCAACCTGTTTTTATTTTCTTAGGTCATGAGTTGTGACTCAACTATGCAAAGTATCGCAGCGAAACGTATTCTTATTCGGCTGTTGGTAGGACCACTTAGTTTGTGGTAGTTTTGAGTAAATACTAAGTAAGTTAATTTTAACATTAATAATAATGATAATAATATTTATACGGCTAATAATAGTCTGGCGTTTTCGCGATGCAGAAAAACACTTAGTTTAATAATCTACCGGTCGCAACAAACAATGGAATTGCAGTTTTTCTCCTGCATGACATGTTTTAAATATTGTTTGGCTTATTTCTTGTCTTTGTTATTCACTTCCAGCTGTGATTCAACAATACATAATTTTATTTTATTTACTTTTTTTGACGATTTCAATCAATGATACCTACATTTTTTTCTCTTCCTTTGGCAGTTACCTTTCATTGCGACATCTCATCATGTCTGTGTCTAGCTCGTTTCCTCTCCACATATTGTTTACCGTAAGCAATTCAAGATGGGGCCTGAGCTTTCTCGTCATCTCGTTTTGGCATCCAATCCTTTGTTTCCCCTCAAAGTTGCGTACGAGTACGACTCATCTTCGCCATACTTCGCCATACTTCGACCATACTTCGCCATACTTCGCCATACTTCGCCATACGTAACGCTCGCCATACGAAACAGCCCGCTTCGCAATCTAGCGAACAAACTCTCACTCTCGACATCGCAAACGCAACGGCCGATATCAAACCCACTTCCCACCGCGTAGCAGCGACCTTGGCAACACATCACTCGGTCCAAAGGTCAGCCAGAGCGGTGCCGCTGCCGTGAGCTACAACCGTCACCACCGTGACAGAACCGCTCACCTGCACCCGGAAATATAGAACATTCATGACGCCTAGCCGTAGCCAGTATGGCGACTCGAGAGCCGAGAGCGGTGGTCGAAAGTTGTGAAGCTCCCGACATAGTTGGTAGGATTGGAGCCACGTGTCCTGCCCCTAGTTAGTAGAAATAGGCTATCAGGGATGAGTGATATATTGGTATGTTATGGGTTCTGTTTCATGTTCGTGTCATGTTTGCGCCTTGCAGCGGCAGCGGGCGGCTGGCTGATCGGACGGTGACCTCTGGCTCGGTAACTGCGGGCAGGGGCGGATACAGGGGGCGATACAGGCGATAGCCCCCCCTTGGCCGATTTCGAGACATAAACATATATTTAAATAGATAAATCGAAAATGATGGTCTCCTTAAAATTAAGTCGGCCAAATCCGGGGAGTTTAAACAAAATTGAAGTAGATTTAAGGGAGTTCCGATTTGAGATATGCTGGACCATCCCTATTCTTTTTCAGCTAATGGGGCCCCTTACGGGCTCGGGCCCTTCACTTATACCAGGGGCCTCCTGTCTGGTACCGGGGGCCTCTTGTCTAGTACCGGGGGCCTCCTGTCTGGCACTGGGGCCTCCTGTCTGGCACTGGGGCCTCCTGTCTAGCACAGGGTCCTGTCTAGCACAGGGGGCCTCCTGTCTAGCACAGGGTCCTGTCTAGCACAGGGGGCCTCCTGTCTAGTGCGTCGCAATGGGTGAGAAAACCTTGCAAAAATACATTAGTTAATAGCAATGGCAGGACGTCACAAAGTGGTCGTTCGCCCCTCTATTAACCTCAAATCTGCTTCAGCAAAATCGATGAAGTTTGGTAGGGTGGAAGAAAGATTCATTTGAAAATTTTGACACCGCAAAAAGTTCCAGGTCAGGTGACGTCATCAAATTATGACGTTACAACCAAACGCCTGCGCAACGGTTTTTGAGCTGATAATTCTCTCATCTACTATATTCATTATTAATAATCTCTTGGAGCTGGCAATGGATTATGACAGTCATCGGTGGCGGATCGAGGGGGTCACTCATCTGGGAAAGATGCAAAAAAATGCAAGTTGGCAATCTGACGCAGAACAAAGTCAAAACATGGTCTTGGAGATGTATGATGAACCATATATCGGGTTCAAGCATAACAAATGACCCACAACATACAAGCACGGCAAGCATAACCACTGCGCAAAAAATAATCATTCGCACCAGTTATATAACACATTGGCTAACAGATGGCCCTTCCTTCCCTAAGCTGCCAAATCAAGTCGTTCCGTCAGTGAAGCGGGCCCATACGACGGCGGCTTACGGCGACGGGCCCGTTTTGACGGGTGACGGGCCCAGTGGGGACCAGGCTTGACTTCTGTCACTGATATTATTAATGATATTTAGACTGCCGGCCCTCGTATCACACGACTAACGAACAATGGTCTTGATCTTGGTGGTGTAGGATGCACATGCCCAACCTCTCGGATTCGAGCGTCCGTGACTCACGCGCGACTGACCCGTTCTGCACTGGTTCACCTCGGGGCAGGACGGCCCAGCGGCGGGCGCCCAGCCCAGCCTGGACGTCGTGGACTATGGCCTTGTTCCCGTCGCACGCTAACCTCCTCAAAAGGCTGCTCCCACTTGGTCCAGTTCGTAATTCTTTAACACAGGAGCCAGTGCAGTTTGTGAGCAACTATAAGAGGAGGCTAGAGGCGTGACTGGAAACAGGCCCTGAAGGCGAGGCGAGTTACTGGGTTAGGGCAGGAATTTCAGTCGGCGAATCATTGTTTTGCTGGATGCTGGATTTTGATCTCTGCAATCGGAGGCAATTTTTACATTAAGATGTGAACTTTCCCCGTAAAAAGTTAGGGGGGTCAAGCTCGTCTGAGTGTTGTGTGTCTGGGCGGTTCCAGGGTTTCGACCCCTAACGCCTTGGCGCCGCCCCTGCCTACCCGGTTATGTAACTAATGTTCAGGGGTGTAGTTTCCTATTCAGTTGGGGGGGGGGGAGGCTTCAGCCTCCAACTTGGACGACGAAGTGGGTCAAATCCGGGAGAAATATGCATTTTGTGGATTTTGATGGTACTTTAAGCGTTTTTCCCAGCTCAGTCCCCAAACTTTATTGGAGAAGCTACGCCCCTGCTAATGCTGCCGAATTGTGCTCTGACTGCTTATAGTAGCTACACATGCTGACTGCTTACAGTAGCTACACATAGCTCCGTGCTTTAGATCTTTTGACTTTTTTTGGTCAGGGGTGGAAAAATTACTTTGAGTGGCCCCGACCAAAAGTCGCACATCAAAAATGACCCTAGCCAGCTGAGCTAGGATCATTTTGGAGGTTTCCTTTACATAATGACACGTCAATTTAGCCGTGAACAGACAGAGACTGTTGGCTTGCTTTCTAGAGGTTTTTTCCGCGCGGAAATACAAGGCACTGCTTTTTTTAGTTATATTTATCCGTGATGGAGATGCTACGCTGAAGGCACGTGGATTGATGCACGGTATATACATTATACAAACACGGCTGAATGTCCATGCTGAATGGCCTTGATTTTCTGCTATTTATAGCTGAATGCTTCAAAGTCCGCTGGTAAAACAGATGTACTGACCAAACTTTAGAATCACTCCATTGCAAATGCACAAGGGAGGCACCGGGGCCAGGGCCGGGGCCGGCGAACAAAATTATCTTACTTCTAGATAACTGGTATACATTTTGTTAGCCCCCACCAAGTGTTTGACATTCCAAAGTGATGACGTCACCAAAGTCCCGGCCCGTGGCCTTCAACATAAGAGCCAACGGGAAATTGCGTTTTTTGGCGATGATCTCCTGAAGACCCTTCTGGGAAAATGTTGGCTTGCCTTACCTTTATGGATTCGTGGAGATGTACAGATTGCAGGAAACGGGTCAGTTTGGTCAAATAGTCTTATTTAAAAATCATCGGTCCTACAGCATTAGTGCACTCTTGGTCGTATGAAGTGCACCCTTAGGCTTCAGTATTAGTGACGTCATGATCTGTCTAGTGCCTAACCTTATGTTCTAGTAACCTTGCATTTTTTCGTGGGAAATATGGATGATACTAAATTATTAGTAATCAAGAGCTGAAACGCTACTGCTAATTTGAAAAATGTAAATGCACATACCTACATACTGACGTGATGATGATTAAGTGAAGAATACATCTGATGCGGTTTTGACGATCAGTACCCATTTCTAAGGACATATTCGCTTATTCAATTTTCCCATGAATGACAGTAATGATCTTTACTGGCATTTTTCCCCGAGTACTTCATGAGAATGAACTCTTTGTCCCCGACCTTATCAATAAAGGCATAATACTTTACCACCCCTGGGCACGGTGGCTGGCAGTCAGCTATGGTCGTCTTCGTGCTCCGTTTATCACAATGTGCCAACATTCTGTGGGCCCGAGTCATATAGATGCTCTGCTCTAGCGATGGAAGTTGTGTATCGCATTGGTGCTGAAAATGAGCCCGACCTTTGCACCTGCTCATTACACATGATGAATATAAATGAGCTGATGCATTTGGCTATTAACGGAGAACGGTTTTATGCATTTTAAGCATGGCTAAGTGGCAGGGGAGGGAATTTCGGCGAAGGTATGTGCTACTTGTGTGCGTGGGACCTGACCTCTGCTCCTTCCGTGTATTATTTTCTATCAGTTTCAACAAAAGATACTGTTGCTTTAACACTGTCATTTTCATTTTACCATTTCTGCATGGTCATAAGCAACTGGACTTACTGGAGCTAGTGCCCGAAAGGAGCCTATTCGGATCCAATATCCGATATGAAGGTGCAAAGACTTGTTGGGAATTGGGCTTCTATCACCGTTTTGAAGATATTGAAGCGATTGAAGTTTATTTATAATATGATATAAAGGGAAGGTTTACCCAATATCCGATATGAAGGTGAAAAGACTAGTTGGGAATTGGGCTTCTATCACCGTTTTGAAGATATTGAAGCTATTGAAGTTTATTTATAATATGATATAAAGGAAGTTTACCCAATATCCGATATGAAGGTGAAAGAACTGTTGGGAATTGGGGCTTCCGTATCACCGTTTGAAGATATTGAGCTATTGAAAGTTGTATGTATAATATGATTAAAGGGAAGGTGAACCCCCACATACCGATATGAAGTGAAAAGACTTGTTGGGAATTGGGCTTCTATCACCGTTTTGAAGATATTGAAGCTATTGAAGTTTATCTATAATATGATATAAAGGGAAGGTTCATGCGTGGTAGCTTGAGTACGGTACGGCGATTTTCAACGCTGCATTTAAAGGAGAGCTCAACGCTGGTTATACGATGGTGTATTGGCATCATTGTTTTGAGCCCCGGAAAGCCTCTTGCATTAGATTGGTACATCGTGCCGACTGCCGACAATATGATATAGGTATGCAATAATCATGAGCCATGCTAATACGCGTGGCCACTGCCCTTTACTACATGCATTATACTTAGGCTTGTTCATTGAATCGTTCATTACTGTCAAGCTGTAATATCTTGAAATGCATTTGATGCTAGCAGCACAGTGAACATTCAAAGCGTTTGATAAGCGATTGCATTGGTGATTTCAGTGGCTCTAAAGCTCTGAACGCTTCCCTTGTTTTGGAAAAATATGCTAATTGCACAACATTTTTACTTGAAATGAGATCCATGTTCTCTCGGAATCAGTGTTGTTCTCTATCACGACTTCGCGAACGCTGGTCTGACTGACAGGTACTGTTTGTTGTTGTAAATAAAATAATAAAAATCCAAAGTAATACAAATAATGAGTATTATATAGTAATCAATAATCCAAAATAATTCAAATCCACACGTGTGTTTATAACGGCTTTGTGTCTTTTCTCCTTATGCTATATTCTAATATGTTCTTCTGATGTTGCTAGTTAAAAGATCTTCTTTACAATATATATGTTTGTGTAATTTTATGGATTTTACTTATTGCAAGGTCCAGTAAAGGCCTTAGTTTTGTCTGACTCACTGAACTCTATAGAGATGGAAGGCGCATTGGCCGGCAGACTGGTCTAATGACGGCGGCCATATTGGCACTCACAAAAGCAGTCGGCGGCCTGTGTTGAAGGATAGGCGGTCGGGCACCCCGGATGACATTTAACAATATATTGAGCGAACTAATAGCCGTAGAGCAATATGACTACCACCACGATGTTCCAAATTCAATGCAGAATGATTCTAGGATATTCCCCCCGAAAAAATTGTTTAGAATTATTCTACATTCAATTTGGAACATTGTGGTGGTAGTCATTTTGCGCTACCGCTACCGATAGTCATTTTGCGCTACCGCTAGTAGTTAGTTCGCTCGATATATTGTAAAATTTCAGCCTGGGTGCTCGCCCGCCCCGCCTATCCTTTAACACAGGCCACCGACTGCTCTTGTGAGTACCAATATGGCCGCCGTCATTAGACAACCCGGCCAATGGGGTCGCAGCGGCATAGCTTTCCTGTGGTCTGACTCGACATATTCCGTTATGTGTTCACTGGTTCAGTAGATCTTCCAGTTTTATAAGAATTATGACTGTATCCTCTCAGATATGTGATATCACATTCAATTTCCTGTGGATATTGGACGATTGTTGCACCAAACTGTATTAATTTTTGACTAATATCTGTTTTTTCGTGCGACCTTCCTGTTTGGTCGCCACTTTTCGTTCTTTTCTTTTTCGCGGCTTTGCATAGATATGTTAGATACGTTTGCAAGGCCGCTGCGGCAGCGTCTTTGTGGGCCATTGAAAGCCTCCGCATAATTACCGTCTTGGTGTCTATTTCCTGTTTGTTTTCAAGCTTATCAGTAACATGGTAACGGACGAAAAACATGAGACTGTCTTTTTTGCTGCAATAGTTACTATACTTAGCATGCGAACATGTTTAGATAAGCATATATCACCCATTGCTTGCAATAGAATTAATTTTGCAAAATAAAACCTTATATAGTCTATTTTTATAGTTAGATCTAAATATAGTTAGATCTAAAAACGCGACTCAAGGCTGTTGACAAAGACGGCACGAAAAAAACAACATGCATAGTGCATACTTTTCCTATTTCCTAGAAAAGCTCATCTAGCATGTCATAATTTAAGTGCTAAGCAGACTTGTGATTGTTTCTGATTTAATCATTCTTTTTGATTGAATCATTCTTATTTTACGTGAATCATTCATGAATCGATTCACCTCCTCAATAAGGATTTCCATGAAATCATTGATTTGAATCCATTATGTCAAAAGACAAAGGGTGATTGAATCAGTCATAGCACAATGAATCATTCTTTTTTGGGGACAGCAGAAACTATACAAGTTAAATAATAGGGAATCAACTGAGTGAAGACAATGTCAAGATCAAGCTTTCAGCACCTTAAAATTGGTCTGTTAACACCCTCATTCGAATATGTGCACTGTTATTGCACTTCCATTGCTAATTAATTTTTGATTGATAATCATGAATAATTCATTTAATGAATCATTCATTTTTGCCAGTGAATCATGATTGAATCATTCATTACAATTTGAATCAATCACAAGTCTGGTGCTAAGGAACTTTGCTTGCTCAATTTTGCTTGCTCTTAAATTACTTATGATATCAAGCGGTGTGTAGAATCAAATACACTTACTTAGTAGTGCTGGACGCAGACCAATTTTGAGTTCACAAAACTAATGTGAAGTTAGGCCTCTCGGTCATTTAAGGGAGGATTCAGGGGGGACATTGGGGCGATGGACACAACCCGGCAATGGCTGAAATCAGCCGAAATAACGCATCGTCTAAATTGCTGTGCACGAGCGCAGGACAGGACCTTAACGCAGGACAGGACCTTAGCGCAGGACAGGACCTTAGCGCAGGACAGGACCTTAGCGCAGGACAGGACCTTAGCGCAGGGACAGAACCTTAGCGCAGGACTAGATCCTTAGCGCAGGACAGGACCTTAGCGCAGGACAGAACCTTAGCGCAGGACAGGACCTTAGCGCAGGACAGGACCATAGCGCAGGACAGAACCTTAGCGCAGGACAGGACCTTAGCGCAGGACAGAACCTTAGCGCAGGACAGAACCATGAAAGTCCATTCATTCAAAATTGTCCCGACTAATTTATAACAAGTATTAACAAATCCGAACGTACTTTGATTGAAATTAGTTATTTCAATGCACAAGAAAGTCCATTCTGACGAGTTTTTCGACATTAATCCGAGTTTCTGGGATTTGCCTACCCAGTTACAACTTCCAACTCGTTCTGCCTGCTCTGGCCTGGTCTGTACCGCCGCGGTACAGGGTGTTTATATACACTCTGGGTACAGCTCTGTACCGTGCCACGTGTGCCGCAGCCGAGCGGTGGCCTGGCCTGTACCGCCGCGGTACAGGGTGTTTATACATACTCTGGGTACAGCTCTGTACCGTGCCACGTGTGCCGCAGCCGGGCGGACGTCAGTCGACGTCGGAGCTGGTAATCTGACCCTGCAATGCCTGCATAAACCACATTCCACGGTGTCTGAAGATCGCTATCGGAAACCTGTGGAAAACTGAGCCAAGCTACTCCGCGAAGGCACGAACACGGACTATATTCGGAATTGGAGCTGTAGGCGAGTGGGATTCACCTGCATGGTTTCGAACTAGATGAGGTTTTCCGGGAATATGTATGTTATGCACCAGGTCATTTGGTACGAGAAGTTTTGGTAATTTCCGGTTACCGTGAATATTATGAATATGTGATCATATGACGGGAGACGAAACCGTCTTGAATTAAAGCGAACTTAGATGCCCTAAGTTCTTCCACTCTCTGGCAAGGTTGTAACATATACTATGTAAACGTAACTTGTTAGTAATGGGACATTTGTGAAAGGAAATAGTTCACCTTCAACATGGGGTTTTGAACTGAGATAGCAGTTTTCTAGCCCGTGTTGAAAAACCCTATCTGCAACTTGCAAGTTTTCTTGGCTGAAAAGACTCTCCAGCATATTTTTTTTTTTCAAAGGAATGTGGGCCTTAGGCAAAGAATGTCAAGAATGTGGGCCTTTAAAAGGAAAGCGCATACCTGGGCAGAGGCTATAGCCTCTGCCCAGGTATGCATACAATCAGGCAATCAGCTTGCAGCTTTCGATTACCTTCGAATCTGATTGGCTGGAGCGCGATTGCTTTCGAATCTGATTGGCTGAGCATTGGATGCATTCGCGCGGCGTCAGGACCAGCTGACTAAAGAGTATGCATATAGTTTTGATAACATTAATCCTTTCGTCCTTGTGTCATGCATTGGCGCGATGAATGGCTATTTTTGACATAATGAAAAAGTTGCATTAAAAAATATAACCAAATCGTGTTTGAAAAAAAAAATGCAAGGTGAACTATTTTCTTTAAGGTGCATGGAGTCTGCCAGCCTGGCATCGTATGATGGTTTTGGGTTCTGGCCATCTGCCTCACTGCTGACGGATTCTGACCAGTTCTGGCGCTTCTTCATGACACTTCTGACCAGTTCTGACGCTCTGACACTTCTACAGTTATGACGCTGACCACTTTTGACCAGTTCTGACGCTTCTGACTCTTCTGACCAGTGCCTGCGCTCTGACACTCTGACAGTTCTGACGTTCTGACACTTCTGACCAGTTCTGACGCTCTGACACTTCTGACCAGTTCTGACGTTCTGACACTTCTGACCAGTTCTGACGCTCTGACACTTCTGACCCACTACCGGGCTGTCAATGACTGGAAGCGGAACTTCCATGAAACATTCACGTTTACAGAGCGGCATTCACCGTTATCTCTGTGACCTGCTCGCAGTGATTTTTCCGTGGTGTATGCGTGCGTGTGTTTCATCTCAACCAAAGCCTTTGCGATGATAAAATACATTCCCTTTCATTACATCAAATTTGCGAGCGTAAAGAGCTTGAAAAGCTTCTTTCACTCGGGAGCGTGCTCGTCGGCTCGATGGCCTGCCAGTTTTCTTGCGAGATCTCGCAGCAGCCGCGCCCCGTACCGCAGCTGGCTTCAAGTTGGGGCCTTGCAAATCAGGGTCCGAATAGCCCATGCGCGAAGTGGGCACGCTAAGGGTTGAACCAACATCCGCGGCGCAGACCCCACACGCGGGTCCTTCGTCGGAACTCAGCAAATCGTCATACCGGGCAGGTATGTGTGCAGACCACAGCAGCCTCCAGACCCGGCCCTTAGACGCAGCACGTCGGCCCGAAAACGCACGATGGCGGCATGATCAGGGGAGGCAACGCTGAAGCCGCGAGATCGCCAAACCCGAGTTAAACAATACCGCCGGCTCAGTATCCACGACCACACTTGTGCTAGAATGGGCCATTAGCTTCAGCAATTCAAGAACATGAAGCACTGCAAAAATGCCTCCTTCGAGGGTCGATGGAACGGCGCATGATGGTCTTCCGAGTGAGGCGGACCGGCCATGCTGCCGCCCAGCTGAGCTGCGGCAGAGTAAAACGTCGCATCCGCAGTGGTGTCGGTCGCCAGTGGCCGTTACCTCGGCGGTAGTTACAGTACCTTGCCAGCCTCAACGCTTTGTGCACTTGGAGCCGCCTGGACTAGCAGCCAATCGACGGGATCAGCCCCCGCGCCGGCCCGTGCTCCCGCTCATCGTACGGCTGCAACCACCCTTCTTTCATCCACAGCTCTAGCTCCGCATCAAACTTCTCCCGTGCCGCCTTCGGCACGGCGTACTGCGCCACCGTGTTCCGCAGACCCCGGGGCCCCTCGCCGTCCGCCCACTTCCACCTTACCGTCCACACGCCGTCGTGGAATCGCGCCACAAAGTCCGCCGTTTCGATGCACCGATCGCCCGGGCCCCTGCCCGCCGCCGCCGCGACTCGTCCCCCATCGTCTCGTCCGTCTCCGAACCGCACACCGCCGTCCCATACACAGACGCCTCCCAACGCTGTCACTCCGCAAGGCCATGTCTATCAGTAGCACGTTCAATGACAACAACACGCTCCTCAACCACTACGCACCGCAGCCGCCCCCGACGGCCTCTGCGTCCAACACCCATATCTGCTGTCCCTCCCTGACAGCAGCGCACGGACACACTACCATTGACCAGGCCCGTCCAATGTTACTTCCCGCCGCTTCCATCTCGCGCGCACGCTAACACTCCACGTAACACGATTCTATCTCGCCACATGCAGTTTGCGCGCAGGTTGTGAAAGGACGCAGCTGATATTTGAGTTTGACAGCAGTTGTTGAAGGCCCCCCCGTGTTCGACCAGCGCCCGACACTGTCGCCGTTTACTGCCAACCGTCACTAAACTGGCGGGGCTGCTTCGTCCAACCAGCGTGTAGGGCGCGCACTCGGCGGAGCAACTGTAGTATGCCTGCTCCGCCGCGGCGTTTGGGCACTAGCCGCGCGATCGGATGTAAGTCCAGAGATCGGTCCGCTGACAGGGCCAAAACACCGTTTGCCACGGGTCCTTCTCAGGCTGCTGTTGTGTGGAAAGTCGAGACTGGTTCTCGCCAGCGTTGCTGAACCGGCCCGCCCGAGCGCGCTGTCACTGCGGCGACCGGCGCCGCCACCACCACCGCTCTGGAGAGAGCCGATCTGGCCCTATCCAGCACTCGTTCCAGCGCGACATCGGCGTCGTCGCAGCCGTCACGTACCGCCGCCTGCACTGCCTCTGGAAGTCCATTTACAAAAAACAGCACCAGTGTTTTTTCCGCCAATCCTCCCATCAGCTCGGCCAGCTGCTGAAGCGACGCTAGAATAACGTAAGCTGGCTGTTTCAATCCGTGGGCGCAGGCGCCGACCGCACCATCTCCGCCTGCGCTGCGAATGGGTCCATGGCGAAGCGCCTTAAAACATTTCGCTCTTCTTACTTGCGGAACAGATGGTGTAAGCCTGTTGGCGTCCAAGGCATCCGCGGTAGCCAGCGAACCGGCAAAAGCGCCGCCCCGGCCAGGCGCGTCGGCAGTACCTGATGCCATTAGCGATACTGCGACGGAAGCGCATAGCCAGGCTTGCCTAAGTCGTCGGAGCCACTCCACTACGTTCCGGAACCGTTCAAATTTGCCGAGAATGCCGAGGCGGGCCGTCGAAGGCGGTGTTATCTCTGGCTGCTCCTGCCCGCCGGCTCGTCCCCGTTGTCGCTCCGCTGAGCGAGCGGCACCACTCTCGAGGACTGCACAGTCCATTCAGCCATCTTGATAAGTTAATAGCCGAAATAAAGAGCCTGTAGTAAATCAAACGAAAGTTTGCTCCTGTTTTCTATAGATTTCTTCACATCCAACCAGCACACCATCCTCACGCACTGTGTCGTTCACAGCAAATCTGCTGCGCATCGCTCGAGTCGACGAGGTTGAGGACTCTGCTGGCATAAATTTAGTTTTGACCCGCCTAGGGATGAGGACCCGCTGATATGAGTTTGACTGGCAGGTATGAAGATCGGTCTGTCTGGAGAGATTACATTATCAAATATCTCTCCTCGGCATTCTTTGTATCAGCCATTATAGGCGTTAGGAACGAGGCGGCCGCGGGGCCATTGGGCCCCTCACTTTTTGTTATTAGTGGTGGATCCAGCCGCTGTTTTGGGGGGGGAAACTTTCTGGCAAAATGGTATCTTTTTTATCCGCAGATTTGGGCTTTCTCGCCTGTTATTTTTGGCATTCCGGATTAAAAAAATAGAGAAAATCAATCCAGAGCGCGTATTTTTCGAGGGGGCGAATAGGGATAAAAATCGGATAGAGAAATATACGTGCACGCTTACAAAATAACTGGTGTTTAATACATGAGGAAAAAACTAAACAAAATCACTATACGTGCACAAACGACGCCCAGACCGTGTCCGATAGCCATGACTACACCCACTTCCGTAACTGAAAAATAAATAGAAGGGAGCGAGCTGGAGGCTTCTCCACTCTGAAAGCTACAACGTGTCTTGCCTAAGTGTCGCGCAAGGGCCCGATCGTGCACGCGATCAACTGTCAATGAAGGGTCGGGTGTATACACATTGATGAACAAAGACAAAAATGTGTAATCCGCCTTGTTGTCTGGTGACTATATTGTAGCACCGCGCGACACGTCATGTTGCCTACACCCATATCTCATTTGCCTCCACACACACTCGCGCTGCAGAGTTTCCTAGCGATATTGTGGTAATACGGTGAAAACATTATGTCACTTGCTTGTCCACTTCAAGGCCAATACAAACCGAACGGTCGGATGGCGTAAGGCGGCGCTCAATATTTCGTCAGAGACGTGTCGAAGTCTGTCTCGTCTGTAAGCGCTGGAAAAGGGAGAACTATGGCGGCGGTACTTAAAATAGGGATATCTTTATATTAAATTTGGAGTATATCTCAATGTCAATATAAATCATTAGACTGTTGCCAATTTTTAAGGTTAGCGGAGAGGGCGTTGTACTCGTTCATGAGGGTCTGTTCGATGTGTTTCCAAAGTGGAGATACCTCCATAGCCAGCCATTTCGGTAGATGGGCGGTCGGCCTCTTTTGTGAGATCGGTAGAGTAACTCCAGCCCAGTGGACCATTAAATTACATTGCGGAAACATGTGCACTTGTCTCGTGTCAGACGCTTGAAAATCTGGACCAGAACAACGATCACTCTCAGAATACGTCAATTACAGAGTGGTGGTGCTGAGGGCTACGAGATCATATGACCATGGTTCTACTCGGATATTTATGTTGCTAAGTGCAATAATTCTGGAGCTTTGCAGACCAAACTTTGTAACAAAAAATAATATCCTGGATGAGGAAGACGATTTTTATCAGGTTGAAGTGGAAGTAGAGCTATATGTATTGGTGTGGAAGTTGCTGAGGACGGAGGGAGCTCCGGCTGAGATCCGCGCCCTCCTAATCCCTCGCACCGCAGCGTCCACTAGGGAGACGCGCGCCTCGGACGTGGGAAGCCTCCACCTCCGCCGATGCAGACTTAGCGCCAGCCAGAGGGCATTTTCGTATCGTGCGGCGTCGGCATGGAACGCGCTCGCTCTATCCGTCTTGTTCTCGGAAGCTGCACCAACCAGAGCGCACAACTTGGGAAGCTTTTAAGACACCAGCGGTGAGGATTGGCATTGGAATAAGAGTATCCAGTAGTGCAAGAGATTGGCCAAGACACACACCTATCACGGTGGAGACACCGTGCTCAGGCGTACGCAGACTGGGTTTTATCTGGTTTGTCGTTTTATATGTGCTTACTCGACCCATCCCTAGCCGACTCAACTGCGATTTTGTTTGTGTATGGGTGATCTGTGCCTTATGCTTAGGTACTGCATTGTCATGACGGAGAACATGCATAGCCACCGTGTGGATGGTTCGAAAAATACACTTCTACTGCCCACCAGAGGAGAAGGCTGATGCTCAGTCGGCCAGTTGATGATGATAATGAATGAGGTTTCAGGGCGCCGCAACTGTCAGGTCATGTGGCGATTCTGATGACAGTGATGAGCTAACTGTGCTCTTCGATCACCTCCCGAGATGGATTTTTGCGTTTGAATCGGAGGCGACTCTCCGGCGCCATGCATAATCTGAGTAAGAGGATGTTGCTGATGATTGATGATGCTGAAGGTGTTGAAGAACAATAAATCAAAGACAGTGGCTCTGGAGATACCAAGCAGAAAAACGGCAGTGCACAACACCACTGTTCTTGGAAAAGCGTCAGCTAATCGGGCTTAAACCGCTGGCGCAGTTCGGTAATAGGTGCGGGGGACAGTGGGAGGGGTAAATTACTATTACCATTAAAATGTTGCAAAGGCTGTAATACACCGCAAGGACTACAAAACGGAGTCTCCAAGCTTTCTTTCCGGCATCTTCCATTCACCCAATAACTTGAAAGCTATAACAGATGTCGGCGTCAAATTTTCCTTACCTTATGCAGCATCAATTTGACGTCTTCCCAAAATATTTCATTGAAAATTAATTAGAACTTTAAGAGATAATTACGTTTTGATGTCATGCCATTTTGGGTTGAATAACGATAAATGTTTTATGCATCGTAGAAAATATAGCCCAAATGCAAATTACAAACGCAAAACTGAAAAAGAAAGGAGATTTAATTGTCTACAATATGGCAATCTCGGTTTTCCATTTTTGTATCCCTCAAAATAAAAAATAAATAAATCGTAAATTCTCCCCCAATAGTAAAATGTGCAATGTATTAAAAAATGGAATATATATATATATATATATATATATATATATATATAAAACAGTGAGTGAAATACCCAAACCAAATTTCAAAGTAATATCTTTATTTTCAGTGATTGATTGCTCCCCAAGCATAAGTAGCTAATGACGTCATTTTTTTCGAAATAATTTTATTTTTATTTTTTGACCTGATACAGATATATAAATGCCATGGTTGTATTTATGAGACAAAACTTACCTAGTCACGTGCATTGTTTAATGTTTATTCATATTTGTCAGTTTCCAGTTTTGACCTTAGATGACGTGATCTTGACCTTTTATGGGGTCAAGTTGTAAAAATAGCTGCTGCTATCGATTTTTACGTGCCCCGCCCCCCATGTGGCAGAGCCCCTGCAGCCTTGACATATCACACTGATACTCTCAGCTCCTTAGTCAGTTTGTTGTAACTTCCACTGGCTCATTTCGGACAAATTCACGTAAATATGCTTCTCAAATCTCACCTAAGGTTATCTTTCAGGTTCCAGAAATGCCTAAAGATAGGCATGGAGAAGAAATGGGTCATGTCTGAAGATGAACGCATTCATCAGGACAAGGTAAGACCCACCGGCTGCCTGTAAGCAGGCTTGTTTGGCCGATAGATCACAAAAATGAAAAAATACCTCTGTCCTGTCATTTGGAACGGTAACTTTTCAGTACGATATAATGCGCGTATCATATCGATATAATACGATGTAATGCGCGTCCCCAAACCGAGCGGATCCAGCCGCTCGGTTTGGGGAGGCAACTTTTTTTTGGCAAAAAGGTACCTTTTTTCTCCGGGGATTTGGGCTTCTTACCTTATTTGGCATTCGATATAAAATAAAAAAAAACACTTCGGAAAAAAATCGGTGAAAAAATGTAAAAAATTGTGAAAAATCACATTAAAACACACACAGGAACACCACTGTTCCGTAGGCATACATACACACGTAAGTAATAATCAACATTGATCTCATACCAACTCGAAAGGGTGCATCACCGATATTTATTGAGGGGTCGGCTGAAATGACGAAAAAAATGTGTACGCCGTTTTGTCTCGCGGTATTTTGTCTATTTGTCTTGCCTTTTGCAGCATTTTAATATGGATTTCCTGTTAATAATACGTATTTGGGTTAAGATACAATATTAAAATATTTAGGTATTTTAGGTGGCAAGATGTTTCGCGTCATATCGTTTGCGTCGCCTTTTTCGGACTCGGCAGGCTAGCTAAACATGTAGCCAGCTTGAACAATTAACCCTCGCCTTACGGGGGGGGGGGCTGACAGGTCTCGGATGTTTTTGCTTAAATCACTTTTTACTCATGCGGCGCATCTTGCTGAAATTTCAGTAGCTGAGTTGACAACAATTATACATATGTTGGAAAAACTACTAAAGTTTTGTGTTTTTGCTCCTGTTACCCCGGCCCTATTCATTGTATTTTAGAAATGCAGATCGTATTGAGGAGAATCAAACGCCAAACGCCGTTTGATTCTTGACAGTCAAACGAGTAGATCTCGAGATCTCAAGGGGGCCTTGTCGCCCTCTGCCACTGATAGGGTTAAGCATTAATATGTTTATTCACGATTTTTGCTCGATTAGTGTTCAATTTGTACACATTTACGATTTGATGACATCCGGGTCATTGTCATGACCTCAGAGGTCACCTAATGACCCGGAACCTTAAAACCGTGCGTCTATGGCTTCATCTCGTCACAAGGAATACGCTCGTTTTTTTAATCGAAAATCTATCTCAATAAGGGGCGAAACGCCAAGGAGTCGTACCCCCTACACGGTCACGCAGTGATCCTGCCCTACACTGGCGAGGGTTAAGGGGTGCGCACCATGGACTCATGCACGGTGCGCACTGCCCTGGTCTACCCTATCACATTCTGCATCCGATGTGAATCCAGCATTAGCATGTTTTCAGCTCCAAGACAATTTAGCAACATTACAATGCTATTATTATTCCCGACTAGACGTTTTCAGTATACTTACAAAGGCCATCACTCACGTGTGAAGGGTAGGCAGGCCAGTTATTGTTATACGCAATAGCTGTTCGCAGTTCTATGAACAATTAACATTCATACAATATTGTAGGTTTATTTGTGAGATAATGCTAAATTCATGGTAATGGTATATTAATTGTAAATTTATGGTAATGGTAATAGTAATGGTGATAGTATTTGTGAATTACGGTGTATTTAGCCATTTCCGTTTTGGTGCGTGTATATGACATCACACAAACGGACGATCAACATGTTGCTTGAGCCTCATTGATTTCGCTTCCTGACACATTATTTTCCCATGGCGCTGACTGCGGGTGTTTCGGGGCTGCTAAACTGAGTTTCTCAACTCGCTCACTCAACAATGCTCAGCTCAGCTCAACTCGTGGGCTGCTGGTTCGTGAGACCGTGGTTTAACCGTTGTTCAGAGTAAACACAATCTGACGGAAACTTGTCGTACATTAATGGGAACTTTAAACTCATGATACACAACGCTCTGAAAGTGGGCAATTTGTCCCTAAAAGCAAAGCCCTCGGACCTGCTGCGCTCGTGAGCTTTTGCTATGCAAATTACCTCCAACACGCTGCCTTTCTCGTAGCGTGAGCGCCAAATTTTGTGTATTTTTCAATCTGTATTTGGTCGATTTTCTCAGGGTAACTGTTACCCCTGCTGTTCGGTGGCGGCGTACCGTCGAGACATCCTGCCACAGTCCACACGAATTACCATCTGACAGAGCAGGAAGCAGACTCCAGGGTCGCCCGGTAGCTGAGGTCTACTGCCGCCGCTGGCGATAGAGAGTTAATTTTACATGCATGGGCTCAGATCAGAGTCTGACACCTCTGGATGCGCAGGTGCAGGTTATTTTCATGATGGCCGGTCAGAGTTGGGCGGAGCTTACACGAGCTACATACGGGAATGTCTGACAGGAAATTAGGAGTAACTTACTGATATACCCATGCCTTTTGAGTCTCGTTGGTGTTTGCCATGCACAACGGCGTTGGATGTATATAATATTGCCATTGGTGAAGTGGTGTGTAATTTATGAAAATGACATCTCAGTTTGAGTACGATATTAATATCTTACGCAGATATAACCAAGATCTTCAGCCTCCACGTCTCAGAAGATCTGAATATGTCTGCGAAATGTGGGGTCCCGATAACGCATGCAGACGTGGGAACGTCACCAAAAGTGGGGGAGAAGGCAGTGAGACTTAAATCCTGTCTTCAGAGAAACACCCTCCCCCATCGTATGCAATATATATCTGCACTCTGCCGGCCTTGCCGCACTATTTGTCACCTAAAGTTTTTCTTAATTAACCAATTTGACCGAAAAGTGGGGGCCATAGCCCCCTGGCCCCTTTCCTCCTACGTCTATACTATGACAGATCTATACAAGGTTAGACCTACGCGACTAACCGTCAGTAATTTGTCCTCCGCTATTTTCAGAAGTCAACGCTCAGCATAATGGCTTACGGAAGCCAGTCAAGCTACTTTGTTCTGACCATGGGTGTCGGAAGTGTTTCAAGTAATAACTCCATTGTTGTGGGAAAATGTTATTATTTCCCTTAAAGAAACCTTTTTTTCAATGACATTTTACCGCATGCGAAAGTAAATTATCTGAGTTTTTGGAATGGTGTCAGGATATTTGGAAAAGCTGGCCTCCTAAACGAACCCTTTTTCGTTTGTTTCCGTTAACCACACTGGCGGATCTATACTTTTTCCGTGGAGGGCATCTTTTTCTGACAAAAAGGTACACCATTTGTTTTCTCCTTGGATCTGGGCTGGTACTCTTTTTTAACCTTAAAATGCACTTTTTCGGGACAACAATCACTTTTTTCTAGATTTTGTTTGGGGAAAAAATAATTTTTTTCGGAGAAAAGAAATCGGGAAAAACATGTTATTTGGAAAACAAAACGCTCACACAAAATGCGATATTCTGTGGCATATACACATGTAAGTAATAATAACATTTATATCATACCAACTCACAGGGTCATTTATCTCATATCAACTCACAGGGGCTTCACCGATAATTCTTGACTAGGGGTCTGCTGAAATGACAAAAAATGTACCCACATTGTGTATGCGTGTATTTAAGCCTTTGAAACATATTTAATGTGGATTTCGATGTTATAGTAGGTATTAACTAAGTTGTTACGCGTCGCGCGCGATTTTTTTCGGGTTTGCCTGACAAAACCCAGAAATATAGGCGGTGGGCCTCGTAGAGGATAAGAGGCTAGAAATGCGAATCGTTCAATAAGTTTTACGACGAACCGAAGACGATGACGATGGCCACCGATATAACGCCGCGAAGTGGCGTGATAATGTGAATTTTAGGATAGTGGAAAATACCATTTGCATATAGGAGCCAAACCGTAATGGGAGCCAAGCCTCAGGTAACCCTTTTCCTGGTTGCATGTTCGGTATGATGCCAAATATTGAAATGAAGATGGTTTTATACACATTAGCCCCGGGTTGTAAATCACGATGACAGGTGACAGTCAGCACTCAATTGTACTTATAATACATATTTTGTAACGCAACGTACAAAATATATTCCTATGTAACTACGTGCGTCGCAAGGAAAATCGATAGATAATAAAGCTGCTGTATAATCGATATGAAGAGACAGAAGCGACCTCTGTGCCCGCAACAGGGAACCTCACTTCGCTGGCTGCTTCCGTGTCAGCAACACTTGCTTGTGCCCCCCACCGCCCCTCCAGCGCCAAAACAAATGTACCTAGTTCAACATGTTGTTTCGCTTAAAGGGAATGTTTCAGTTCTCTGAAAGTTGTCCAATGTACGCCGCTTGTGGTGCAAAATATGAAGTAATTGCTGCGAACCACGATTCTGACATTGTTTTCTCACAAACAGTGCTCAATTTCATGAAAACTTAAGTTTTAGTATTTGGGCTGATGACGTCATATAAGGAATTTTTGAAATAGAAAAAAAAACTTCACGCTGCGAATATGTATGATAAGTTGTAATGGCTAATGTATAGCCAAATGTAAAAACAAGTCTACCTTTCATCAACATTTGATAAAAGGGATGACGACATCGGCTTTAAGCGGCTACCCTAATACACTTAGGGCCTTAATTTTTTGCAGATGGTCCAAAACCAAACTCAAATTTACTTTCTATTAGACCTCTGTGGGGTGTTTTAACTTCTACAATATACTAAAATTTCAATGGAATCCAACAACTTGGCCATCTCAACTCAAATCTTATGTTAATGTGAAAGCATTCCCTTTAATTAGAATCGCATAAACCACTATTATGTAGTCCATTTGAAGTGTACTCAATGTGTTTCTCCAGAAGCACAGCCACGCTGTTTTCACAACTGTAAGTGCTCGGCCTGCCTCGCAACGGACTGTATAGGTATAATCACATGATATGAGGGCGGTTAACCTCACCAAAGATCGATGTGAACTTGTGATTAAAAATACAGCCCCAAATCACTTCACTCTCGGTCTTTGCAAGCGCGAAGGTGATATAGAAATAATAATAACTGTAGGACCTATACATCTGTACGAAACTGTAACAAACAACTGGTAATAGTGCAAATGGTTTTAAAGCAGCAAGACTGAGGTAGAAAGACTTTTCCACACATAAATGGTCTCTGTGGATCTGGAGGAGCCTGGTGGGAGATGACTTGGTGAGATGGTCATGGTCTGGTCCCCACTCCCCACTATAATCTCTTCGGTTCAGAAAGTTGGGCACCGCTGGAGTTAACCCTTCCGGATGCCGATGTCCGCGTTTTTGCGTTTGCGTCACCTTTTTCGGAACTCGGCAGGCTAGCTATCTTAACAATTACCGTCAAGGAGAGCCTTTGTCAGACACTCTATGGAATTCATTTATCCATTTTCCTAATTTGCATAAGCAATTGTGAAAATTGTGTTAGGCCGCGAAGCGGCGTGATATTTTTTCCAGTTTATTGCTGTGAATAGCAGGATTTTGACTGCTGCTCGGGCTATTATAACGATCAATTGTTATCTTCCCCGAAAAATTGTTAACTTTTCCACTGTTCTCCTAAGATCATTGTTTTTTCAAGTTCAGCAGGGAACGCGCGGGAAGCATACTTGTGTTGAATGCCCCCCCCCCCGATTCCTGCCTGCATTTGCCCCTGATGCCCCCTGGATCCTCCAGTGGTTAAACAGTACAGCAATATATGAAGCAGTTACGTGTTTGAAGGAGTGGTAACTCTCGCCTTGAAAGACATCCGGCCTTCCGCGGCCTAACTGGAAGCGCTTGATATGCCCATAAAAGCCGACATTGATAGGAATGCTGAATTCCATTCATTCTGAACCTGGAAAATTGTTCAGGCTGGTAAGGCGATACATACCGCTTGTAAAAGGTTATGCAGAGTACCTACTTGGTCACATCGAATCGTAAACGCGTCATTTAAACACTCAACGGTGTTGCCAGTCTCGAAATGAGCTGGAACAAATCCAAGTGGAGGTGTACTATAACATGAAAGTTGAGACCTATTAGGAATGATATTTTAATGACAGTGTCCCAGTGCAGTGTTGGCGATGCCCTTGTACTATTGGTTCCAAAATAAGCGTCCCGCTGGGTTGACTGGCACAGCAGTTTAAAAAAGTATAACGCCTTGGGAAAATTATGATAAATGATGGAGATGAGAGTTACTCATCTGGGCACTCATCTACATCAATCCACATACTTTTCCAAAGGCGGTTTATTCCCTTTAACTGCTGTGGCGGCCATCCCAGCGGGACGCTTATTTTGGAACCAATAGTACAGTGTAGTGCAAATGTTCTGTCCACTTCATCGACACCACCTCTCTGTCTCTGTCTCTGTCTGCCGGTGCTGCACGCAGTGGAATCTAATGCAATTACTATAGCCCTCGCCCCCGGTATCAGGGACGAGGCCATAAATAGTTTCTTTAGATCGCACATGCGCATGTAGCACCGACAGACAGCACCGACGGACAATGATGACATTGAACTAAACAGGTGTGCTTAACCAAAGCCTTTTAAGAATGCTTTCTACGCTAGTCGCTAGCTTCTGGCAGACGAAAACAAACATCGACCCAGATAAATGGACGGTGTATTCGAATAGTGCACAGAAAGGACTACTGCTACTAGCCGTTTCACGAAGGATTTATTCGCCGGGCGCATCGACTTCGACATCGACACCGGGTGGTGGCGATGAAGTGGACAGAACATTTGCACTACACTGTACACAACTCTATTTATGCGGGTCGTCTTTATAGCCGAGTTAAGCTATTTATGAAGCCAGTGAAAGATTGCACGGGCCACCAAATAGATAGATAGATAGATAGATAGATAGATAGATAGATAGATAGATAGATAGATAGATAGATAGATAGATAGATAGATAGATAGATAGATAGATAGATAGATAGATAGATAGATAGATAGATAGATAGATAGATAGATAGATAGATAGAATAGATAGATAGATAGATAGATAGATAGATAGATAGATAGATAGATAGATAGATAGATAGATAGATAGATAGATAGATAGATAGATAGGATAGATAGATAGAAGGATAGATAGATTAGATAGATAGATAGATAGATAGTAGATAGATAGATAGATAGATAGATAGATAGATAGATAGATAGAAGATAGATAGATAGATAGATAGATAGATAGATAGATAGATAGATAGATAGATAGATTAGATAGATAGAAGATAGATTAGATAGATTAGATAGTAGATAGATAGATAGATAGATAGATAGATAGATAGATAGATTAGAATAGATAGATAGATATATAGATAGATAGATAGAAGATAATTAGAAATTAGATAGATAATAGATTTAGATAGATAGATAGACTAGATAGATAGATAATAGATATATAGATATATAGATAGATAGATAGATAGATAGATAGAAGATAGATAATATAGATAGATAAGATAATATAGATAGATAGATAATATAGATAGACAGCTAGAAACAGCTAGACAGCTAGACAGCTAGACAGCTAGACAGCTAGACAGCTAGACAGATAGACAGATAGACAGATAGACAGATAGACAGATAGACATATCGACATATCGACAGATAGACAGATAGACAGATAGACAGATAGACTGATAGTCAGATAGACAGATAGACAGATAGACAGATAGACAGATAGACAGATATATATATAGTATATATATATATATTTATATAGTAGTGATACATCAATAATAATGCTAACAAATATTTATAGGATTCAATATATATATATATATATATATATATATATTATATATAGAACAAAGCACGAAGAACAAGCACCAGCGCGAGTAACTAGGAAGGATCTTTGATTGAAAATTCTCGAAGTTCTCCTAACACGAAAAGGAGGCGCAAAAAGACTTCAGATCCTAGAGGCCGTGGCTGATTCGAGAGGAAATTTCCTTCTCTCAACCACACAGCGTGCATTATTTAGGATTTTCACCTGTGTAGCACCGTTATGTGCAGGCTAGTTGCTGAGTTCTTGATATTTGCGGAGATCGGGCGCAGTGCATGGGTTTCTACTTGTGAAAGGAAACGTGCCAACGTGATAAAACCAAGCGATTCGATTCAAAAGTCACAGCTCGCAATTTCATTATTCTTGTATTTTTAACATGTCTATGTAATGTAGCTATGTTTACGTGTGTAATGTGTTCATTTTACTTGACAACGATTTAGGAAATAAATCGAAACCGGTCGTAACGAAAATGAACTTAATGTATCCATGACTAGAATAGGCGATTTAATCGCAAACACAGACGATGATACGAAAACTACTGTGCGTAATCTCGAGAAGCTTCAAAAGAAGTTAATCAATGCACATAACTCTGTTG
>VOPJ01016471.1:42914-55152 GCA_014673585.1 Semibalanus balanoides
TTCGTTAAGTTAAGCATACCGCCATATTAGTTACTCAATCTGGCATCGTCATGGATCACAGGTCTGCCTTCGCATGGCGCATTAATGCGCTAGAAACGATTCACTGGAGGCGAGTCCATTATGAGTCAAGGGGAGGTTCGCTTTGTTGAGGCGACTAATAGCGTGCCCGAGATTACCGATATGTTTCAAGATGTTCTGAAAAGTATCAGTAGGTGAAAATCTGGCATCACAACTAACCTAAACATAATTATCTTACTAATTACCACCAAACCGCAATTTTTTGACCTGCTATATTCTTACCAACATATTACAAAATTCTGAGACATTTCAAGACAAAAATCGCTGCAAAAGTTGTGTAGTTAATGAATCGATAAGTATACTAAAACTTTCATACTAAAACATTCAAAACATGTTAAGATTTTTATAACATTTCGCGCAAAATAATCCATCGCTGAAAACGGCTATTATGCAATACGATATTTTGCGTTTTCGATGATTTTTGCATATTCGATATTTTGCGATACGAATTGCGACTACGATATTCTTCGGTTTCGATATTTTGCGACTTCGACATTCTGCGTTTTCGATATCCTTGCGACTTCGATATTTGCTTTGCTTTCGATATTTTGCGTTCGATATTTTGCGATTCGATATTTTGATTTTTGATATTTTGTCCGGAGCCCTGTTTAAACACCCCAGTAGGGCGCCGGAAATGCAGAGGCCCAGTGGGGCGCGGGTTAAATGCGTTAAAATCAAAATGAAAGTGTATGCACTCGTTGTTTAAATGAATGAAAGGAATCCATCGGGCTCACTTTTCACTGTCTTTGATGTAGTTTGAGGACCATAAATTATATAATAGTTGACGTAATTCATTACACGAATATTATTTTGTACCTAATTTTATTTTTGCACTTAATATAAAAACCATGACAACTCGCGCGCGCGCGTGTGTGTGTGTGTGTGTGTGTGTGTGTGTGTGTGTGTGTGTGTGTGTGTGTGTGTGTGTCTGTGTGGTGTGTGTGTGTGTGTGTGTGGTGGTGGTTGTGTGTGTGTGTGTGTGTGTGTGTGTGTAGGTGTGTTGTGTGTGTGTGTGTGCGTGTGCGGTGTGCGTGTGCGTGTGCGTGTGCGTGTGCGTGTGCGTGTGCGTGTGCGTGTGCGTGTGCGTGTGTTCTATGTTTCTCCTTCTAAAATGCAGGGCACTTTTCACCGCTTAACTATTACTGTCACTAAGTTGCGCGTTTAATTGGCGAGCATGGACAATAATTGTGGAATATAAAGGGACGACACCCAGCAACCGATTCTCAGCGATACAGAGCCGATAACCAGCCGATCATCTTCAGTCGTTGTCCAACTCAGCGTCATGGTCAACTCCGCTTCGAGCCTAGCTTCGGTGAATAAGTCCCTCTTCACATATAACAAAGCATGTGCAGCAATAACATTTTTTACACGATTTATATATATATATATTATATATATAATAATAATATATTAATATATATATATATTATATATATATAACAATGTTACAGTTAGTATGAGAAATACGTTAGTATGCATACTAACTAGTTAGTTTGCAAACTAACTGACTGCCCAGTTAGTATAACAACTAAACTGGCTGGCCGTTAGTTTGCAAACTAATAGTTAGTTTGCAACGAACTAGTTAGTTTGCAAACTAAACTGTTTATATGCGAATCGACGATGCATTTGATCGATGTATTACCTTATCCAGTGAATCAATTGTTCTTGGTCGAAATGCTCTGTCCAATTTATTATTCGCTTGGCTTATTTCGCGTCCCAGTTAGGGGCATCGCGAACTCGAATTGCTGTTTCCGCATTTGATGGCCTGCGATCTGTGGCAGCAGTCGCAGTCAAGGTCAGGTCAAAGTGGCGTCTGCAGTGAACAAGGTGAACCGTTAAAAAGACATGCCAGGTACCTAAACGTTCAACTCTGAATGCTGTTGGCCAATCAAATGCCAATCAGACGATAGGCGTTCAGGGGTCCCGTGCAGTAGTGACTTGCAAGCGAGTCCTGACATGAAATTGATTATTTTGTATTGATCGAATATATTATAAAATTACAATTTTAACCGTTACTTTTTTTATAATTCGAATGGCATCAAATTATTTTTCCTATCAAAAGTCCGGGGACCCATTTAGAGCCAGCGTTGGAGTTTCCAGCCGCTTTTCTGGTCCGTATTTTGCTTCTTTTCGGTGATTAATCTGCTTCGACTCAGCCTTTCGGGTCCAGCCTAACGCCCGGTCCCATAATGCGCTGCATTCTTTAGTGCGGTGCAAACTTTTTGCACGAATCAGTTTAATATTCCGGATCCAGAATTGTTATATTATGAACTACATAATTACTAGTGGGAATGTTTAGCAGGATATGTACTTTTTATACATTTAAGTCCGAATGTTTTGCCATGATGGATTTCCACGAGGTCAGGACCCACGCTAAGCAGAAGCTTGGTTTGCGCTGGTCTGAACCTCACAACCCAATTGCTTATTTCCTATTGGCCGGCAGAATTTTAGAACGAAAGTTGTACGGCCCGACATACTGGACACGGTCCGGCCCCGTCACTGACGTCAACTGACCTTGAAAGCGACCGCTTGCCACCGCCGCAGGTCATCGCAGTCAGGAGCAAATAGCGAGCAACCGGAGCGACTCGAACCCGAACTGCACTACCAGGAAGGTTCAGAAGTCAGCGGCTCTTCCACTGAGTTACAGGGCGGGATTTATATATTTAATACCATTACTTGGATTTATATATTTATATTTCAATAATCTAGGCATATCCTGGAGTCCAGAAATATTTACTCCATTTGTGCAACAAATTTTGCACCTCTATTGGGGAATGCAGCGGCTAATGACCCGGGACGTTAGATGGACCCGAAAGGCTGAAGTCCGACGCGGATATAAACTACTGAATTGAGGTGCCAAGTACCGAACCAGAATGCGGCAGAAATCCCTACACTGGGCCTAATGAGTTGTCCCACCAACTAACAGATGACAGTAATTAATGCATTAAATGTATAAAAATGTAACGCTAAATCTGGTAATATTTTATATTTTCTTTATTTAAAAAGAAATGAATGCATTTCATATGGCAGGACTCGCTTGCAGTGCAAACTGCGTGGGCCCCCTGATCCCTACCATTCGATCAGGTAATTGCCATTGCCCAACAGCATTTTATAATTTAAAGTTAAAGGTAACCCGGCATGCCTTTACAACGGTCACCCCGAACACTGCAGACGTCACCTTGACCTGAACTTAAGTGCGATCGCTGCCACAGATCGCAGGCCATTAAATGTGGAAGCAGCAATTTGAGTTGGGTTGCCCTCCTTTCGTGTTGGAGAACTTCGAGATTTTCAACCAGATCCTTCCTAGTTATCTCGCGCTGGTGCTTGTTCTTGGTGTGTTCGGATTGTGGGTGGTCATGCAGGTGCATCGTCATTCGTCGGGAGAGGGTAGTGGTCGTATGACTAGGAAGGATCTGGTTGAAAGTTCTCCAACACCAAAGGAGGCGCAGAAGACTTCAGATCCTAGAGGCAGTGCTGATTCGAGAGAAATGTCCTTCTCTCAACACACAGCGTGGATTAATTTAGGTATTTTCAACCCTGTGTAGCCACCGCTTATGGAGCAGGCTAGCTGATTCAGTGATATTTGCGGAGATCGGCGCAGTGGATGGGTTTCTACTCGGTAAAAGAAACGTGCAAATGTGAATTATAAAACCATAGCCGATTCGATTTCAAAAGTCGCAAACTCGCGAATTTCATTATTTCTGTATTTTTTTAACATGTCTATTGTAATTGTGCTATGCTTATGTGTGTAATGTGTTTCATTTTACTTGAAATAACGTTTAGGAAAATAAATCGAAACCGGTCGTAACGAAAATGAACTTAATTTATCCATGACCAGAATAGGCGATTTAATCACAAACACAGACGATGATACGAAAACTATCGTGCGTAATCTCGAGAAGCTTCAAAGAAGTTAATCAATGCACATAACTCTGTTGTGTTCCATCAAACTTGTATATTAAAAGGATTATTGCCAAACTTCACTGATATATATATATATATATATATATATATATTATTTTACTCGAAAACGGATTCTCTTTTAGCGCTCAGGCTCTTGCCTGGGTTCGTAACTTTTTGTCTGAGCGTACGGCCAGCGAGTTGTTTTTGAGGAACGGCCCAAACGTCGGAATGGACTTCTGTGACATCAGGAAAACCGAGGGGCAGTTTGATCTCACCTTTGCTCTTTGCTCTTTTTAATCAACGATCTCCCGTGCCAAATTAGGGACAAACTGCCTTTTATATTGCTGATGATGTGAAGCTTTATCAGCGGATTGTTAACGTACTGACGCGAGCTTTTACTCGCTGATCTTGAGCGTCTTTGTGGCCATTGGTCGTCAACCTGGCATCTTAACCTTAACGCTCAAAAAATGTAATATCTCGCATCACTCTGAAACGCGTGCCCCAATTTTTAACTCGGTATACCGTTTAATGGTGAGATTTTAGAAGCTGGTAGACAGATTAGGGATCTAAGGAGTCGTGTTAGATAGGAAACTCACTTTTCAAAGCGCAACGTAGAAGTGTAGTCAAAAAGGCCAACCGGGCACTTGGTGTAACTTTTCAAGAACGTTCCAAAGCCGGCCGATGTACAAGTATGACCGCAAAGCCATCATCGGGCATACTTGCCAATGTCAGGTCGTACTGGAGTTCGGTAGCGTGGTCCTGGGGTGGAAGCCGCCAAGGACTCAGCATGGATCGCATAGAACGAATTCACATAAAAATTTGTACAAATATGGTTTATCTGCGCAACACTTTTGGTGCACCTCAAAACTCTCAAATTACAGTCGCCTCCTTTTTGCATTTTTTCTTTCTGTTTCCCTGGGTGCAAGGAGAACCCAGATGAATTTTTGATGTTTTTGGCTCGAGTCTTCAGGACCAAAATTGATCGTGTTTCTTGCGATCGTGTTCGCTTGGCTGCTCCATCCCGACCCACTCGGCAGTTTGGTACTAGTTTGCTGTCCCAGTACGCGAGGGTGGAGACTGTGAGAACGGGCCTGTTTCTGTCGCTGCGCGAAGCAGATGAATAGGTTTTTTACAGCTGTTTAACGGTGGCTGACTTTTTCTGCGACTCGCTGTATTCTTTTAAACGTCGTGCAGCACGCCTTGGCGTGACGAGAGAGTTGCTGTAGTTGAGTTCAACAGGCTTGCATGGTGGATGGTGGTGCGTAAGCTATGGTGTGTGATGTATACTGGTTTTTAATTAACTAGGTGACTTTATTTCATTTTTACCTCACATTTTTTCCTGCACTTGTATCTATCTTAATGTAATTTTATTTTGTGCCTCATTGTATTTATCTCCTGTATTTCAATCTTATCTGACTTTGATCGTAACTGGGATAACTCCCGTGATCAATTTGATGAATAAATAAATAAATAAATAAATAAATAAATATATATTTATATGTACCTCCAAAATACCTCCAAATACCATTTGGAGGATGCGGGACGATGACGGCGCAGCGGTCCATGACAAAAGATTGAAAAGATATCAAGGTAAGAAGCAAAATATAATAAGTAAAAACTAAACGCAAAAGCACACCAAACAGGGCACAGTTCAGATTTACTAGAGCAACAATACATTTGTGTGGCCTTTGTGCCCTGGCCCAGCATTCGAAACGCAGCAGGACACGTGACAGGCGGGATAGAAGTAGCTTACAGCAGTCTTCCATCGCCACTTGAAGTTCTCATCGCCACTTGATCAGGGTACTGAGAGTCACTGATTGTATTTTCATTCACAATATGTTTTTAGAGTCAGCGAGTGTAGACGGCATTGTTTTGCTGTTTTGCCAAGAGCATCAGGGACACGAAATAATTGCTGAAAGGACGGGTTGCGATCAATCATTGGCCAGCTGCCTCGGCGTCTGCGTACCCGTGTTTGAGGAATCTGAGTGTATTTTAACCTATTTGGAGGGTCGTAATGCCCTCGCTCCGGGAGTAGCCGGGTCGTAAAACGCAAGGAAAAGTGCTGCTTTTTACAGGTTGTCTAACTTCGTGGCAGAGTGTAACTCACTTTCCAAGAGTAAAAAAATATCATTTATGTACTACATAGTACATACCCAGTTTCTGCATTTCCAGTTCCCGTTATACCTGATGCATTGGATCACATTCCATTCCATTTCACCTCCTTTCGGAATTTCACGATAGAATGGAGCATAAACTTTCCAAAGCCGAGCAATAAAGAAGCATCAGAGTAATTATCAATGCCTGAGAATTATGGTCGCAGTGCTGCAAAACTCGGGCGAAGGAACGGACTAGACTAGAGCAGAATCCGGGCCCGGGCGTCTGGGACCAAGCCTGAGCTGCCCGGCCAGCAATAAGCTGAGCTGACTCTGTAGTGACTCCGGCAAACTGTTATTCAGTACCAGCACGTGGTGCATGTGCTTTGTTTCATTACGCTCATCTCAGGCTGAGACGTGCTCTTTTGGACCGCCATTCCACCGTACCAGTGGTAGTATGGTGTGTGTGGCTTTGTTGTAGATACACACAAAAGTGGTAAGGTAAAGATTCAATCAACTCGTTCATTGTATATTGGTTGAGCATAAGAACCATGTAAAAGATACTCCGAGTTGCCCAGTCCCAATACTGCAACAGAGGAATGTTTATTCTGAATAATTTCGTTAGCACTAATTGTATCACGATAACGCCCATGCAGGTGAACTCCGTTTGTTGATGTTGGCATCAGTTATAACTTTGAAAGTTAAAACAATAGCTCAATAAAATCACTTAAAGTTTAAAACATTTAGCTACTGTTCACATATTGGTTCTGGTGTCAAAAAATAAGCAGGATAGGAACTTGTTTTTCTTTTGAAAATAAATGAATTCGGATGTTATCTACATATATTCAGATTGAATGGATCTTAGATGAATCAGACTAATCTGGTTAGAGCGAACGATTTCAATTATGCGAGGGAGAATTGCAATTGGGTGTGCTTGACTCAATGTGATGCCCGCATCGTTTAGTGCAAGTGCAAGTTTAGCGCATAGGCAGCACCAATTTAGTGCAAACCCAGCTGATGCAACGCTGCCATCTATAACGTGAGAGCTTATTATTGTAGAGTGCGCTGCATTCGCCATAGGCTGCTGATCGCTTCACAGACACAGGTAGTTTTGAGATTCCGCTTCGCCCAATGCGTGTTTATATTATTAATTCAAACGAGCCTTCAGGGCGTGCAAGCTGAGGAGACCGGTAAGTTTCTGCCTGCTCCAAACCTGATACGGGATTCATCGACGCACAGGACTCATACAGCTACGTCGCCGACGATGGCAGCATCTACATGCAGGCCACACACGCAGACCGTGTCATACGCAGGCCATGATCTTGATGCCTCCAGCCCTTGAGGCCATTTCTCTAGCCCCAGACTGACTTCTTGTCGACGTCCTCTCTTCAGATTCCCGAGTATTTGTGGCTGCGCAAGGTGCACCCGGATCTTCTCTGGCTTGTACACCACCGATGAACCTCACATATTTATACCTATGATTGTTTCCCCGTACAATATTGTCCTAATCATTCCATTTAAAACCGTGTTGCTAGCCTTCTGTTATATTCCATTCAAAGGGGGGGTGTAGCCACGAGCTCACAAATACTGGGTAAAAATTTGGCTGACCAGCAAACTTCCCAAAATGACTATTTACAATACACCTAAAATAACCAAAAACCGTTGGTCTTACCTTTTCACATTACTTTCGAATATTACAGCCAGGAGCGTCACCGATTTTTTTTAGTGAGGAGTCGGTTGACAATTGAGATGATACCAATTTTGAATGCGGATTTTCATATCATAGTCGTAATACCATATGATAGTGCTGCGCGAAATTGTGTGTGACTATACATTATGCAGAGCCCAAGTAAAAGTAGTAAAGTGTAATCAGAGCACTTCATAATTAAGTACGATGATGAAGTGCTTTTTGGTTGAGTATGATGTATATAAAGGCTGGTAAGCATGTATAAGAAGTGTATAAAGCTGGTTAAACATGTATAAGAATAGACAATAGCCTTTAAGCTCATAATACATACATAAAAAGGTGCGCCAACAATTGTATAGTGCGGACCTGGCCCTTCGTCAGCTTTCTGACAAATCGCCAGCGTCCAGCGACCATTATTAGGGAGATCGCTGGGCGCGCCCAAGGGCACGACCTGGTTTAGGGGGGGGGGGCTAGAGCCCCTTCCCCTGGATACGCATCCTGGTCAAGAACAACATATAGGAGAAGACAACAGAAAGCTGCGTTTGTTATTTGCTATTTTTCGATAATATATATATTGTGTAATGTATATGTTACAGACTATATGAAAACACAGGCAGTTTATAAACTGGCTGAAAACGCTAGGCAGTTTGGAAACTGCCTGACAATCTAGCCAGTTTACAAACTGTATAAAAACTGCCTAGGCAGTTTCGAAACTGCCTGACGATGCACGACTCCAGCCTCTGCGCGATCATCTAATGAATCCAGCTTGGTGCTGTCGGTGATCAGGCGGTATCTACGAATGATGATGCATTATTCTTGCAAGCCGCGCTCCTGTAGTCGCACATAGCAATTGAACAATGGCACGATAACCTAACAGATTATGTCTATGCGCAGTGGCGTATTTAACCCGCGGAGTTACTGGAGGGGGGCTATTTATAGCCCCCATCCCGTTTATTGCATATCTCCTAAACGAACTAAAGATATCGTCACCGAACGTTGCAGTACCTTATTGCACATCCATTTGACACATTGTACCTTCAGGAGAAAAGATGAGATTTCACTAGATCAACAGTAATGACGTCAAAGTGACGTCATGTCTGCGTTTTTGTTGAAAAATAAGGTTTTGCGGGAAACGCTGTCAAAAGTACAATTCACAAGATAACTTCAGTTGTTATATACAACATGACAGATAATGAACTTGGCTATCAAACTGCAATCTCGGATTATCAAAAATTAATGAAAATCTAAATTTTCATTTTTTCAAAACAAAGTCCGAATTTACAAAAAAGAACATATATGTTCTAAAAGAGTGCAATGAATATGTGTAGCAAGTTTGAAGACGATATCTTCAAAAATGGCCAACTTAAAACTTTTCAAAACCAAAATTCGACCACCTCTACAGCATAACCATGCATACAAATTGCATTTCCGTATTTGCCATTTACTTCTATTTGTATGGAAAAACAATGTTCTATGGTCATTTTTCGCGTTCTAGTCGAGAAAAAAAAAATCCTGTGTTACAACTACTAATGAACGTAATCTGCAGTTTGACCTCGTGACCGCAGATGACCTTGACCTAAACCAGGGTCAAAAACAGCTTAGAATGATAATTACAAGTGCACGAATCATACCCATTTATCAACTGATTATGCGTTTAATATCGCAGTTTTGCGCGACGATTCCATCCACCGGACTTTGATGACACGGTCAAACATTTTGTCCTTGACGTGACCTGTGTGTGTGACGTCATCGGTGACCCTGAGAATAACAATATTAAGTTTCATTCGACATATGTAACAGATGTAACTAATGCCGTGTTAATTTTTTAAGATCGGTCCAGTAGTTCCGGAGATCAGAGGAGGCTTTAAATAGCCTCCCCCAGTAACTCGCATTAATGAATATACCCCAGTAACGNCGGCAGCTCGAATGAAACTCATGATGGCCTCTCAACCCTTTCAACGTCGCATAAAGTCAAGGTCAGGTCATTTCAGGTCAAGCCAGTTCAAAGGACGTCCGTGTGACCCCAAGTTAGGATATCTTACCGATACATTGCGAAGCGTTTCTGTTGTTCAAAGATTCGGGATCGGGAATCCTGGCCCTATGATTGGCTATGTGACGTACTTGACTCGCCTACATACTTGGATTCAAGACAACTACGTTACCCAATATGGTCTTAGTGTATTCATTGAAAGGTACCAATAGTTTGCAAGTCTTAGTTCTAGACGAGAGTCTACACAGCCAGCCCACTCGGATGAAACGTTCTGAAGTTAGCTCGCAAGGTTATGAGACTTTTGACTATGTATTCCCCAGATACGATCGGTAGATAATCCACTTTAGTTGTCCGTGAAACGACAAACAAAATGGAAACGGATTCGTCAGAGTTGACTTTATGTCCCTTCTATCAGAGCGATCATTTTCAAATCCAGTCAGTATAAGACGCACTGAGCCACTGGAGTAGAAAGATGGAGGTCAAGATCAATAGCAAATAATGGCTCATGACGACCGAAACGAAGGATAATGCTGGGTGATAACACATCCCAACTTTAGAAGCTAGTTTATCAATTCTCTCAAAGGGAACGTGAGTCACAGTGCTACCGCACCATGAGGAATTTCCCAATATCTTGGGAAATGAGCTTTAATATTGGGATATTGGGATTCGATCTCCAATCTTGGGAAATTATTCAACTTCAACGCTCATATTTGTATCTTTTTTATATAAATTTAGTCCGAATGATTTGTATGGATGGCTTTCATTGAGGTCAGCAGTCCGTGCGTAAAGCAGAACGTTGTTTGGCTGGTCTTACCGCAATCAACACATTCATCGTGCATTCCTGTCGGCCGGCAGAGTTTAGAGATCTTGCCAACGCTAAAAAAAGCATCTAAGATGCGTTATTTTGATATTCAATTTTTGTAAGCTGTGATTGATAGCACGATTATTTGCCATTAAATCTGTCACATTCTTGGCTTTGTTAATTAGGTTATTGATATGTAGTCAGGATTCTGCTTAACGTCTTTTGTTGATACGGCATAGATACATAAATTCACTGGTGGTCACCAGAGGCCTCTTGCACCAAATAATCTACCCGGTTAAAACTCAATTCTACCCAGGATGGTCTAAAACGCAGACGAAATTAGCAGACGATGCAATGCTCCGAGCCTATGCGTCCAATTTGGTCGAATCCTTCACTAATCGATCTGGCGTGGTCTAAAATGGTTTTGTGTTGGGTTTAGACCACTTCGGTCAAGTCTAAATTGACCAAATTTGACCAAAATTGCTTTCTTTCGCTGAACGTCGTAATGATCCGCGTGAAAATATAGTGTTTTTATATATTGTGGTCCTCGACAACTATTATTAAATGTGCATGATTAAAAGCGTACTCGGATTTCTAATCATTTAATATTTTCATTTCAATTTTTTTTAACCAGCCTTACACTAGGAAAATATTACAGAGAAATAACATCGCGTATATTATTGATTTTTAAATAAATACGATTTTAATCATGCAGTTATAATGTTTAAAACCACTAATAAAACACTATATTTTCACGCGATCATTACGACGTTCAGCGAAAGAAAGCAATTTTGGTCAAATTTGGTCAACTAAGACTTGACCGAAGTGGTCGAAACCCAACAAAAAACATTTTAGACCACGCCAGATCGATTAGTGAAGGATTCGACCAAATTTGACCAATAGTCTCGGAGCATTGCATCGTCTCCTAATTTCGTCTGCGTTTTAAACCATCCTGGGTAGAATTGAGTTTTAACCGGGTAGATTATTTGGTGCAAGAGATCTCTGGTGAAGATAGCCGACTAATAGCAATGCCGACTAATAACAGCGCATTGATCTACAGCAGGGGCGGCGCCACGGATTTTTGCCAGGGGTGGCAAAATTGACTGATTGGGTACGCATGTATCTTTTACCGGGAAAAAGTGTCACGGAAATATGCAACGCTTATAAACTTCGCGGCAAACGAACATAAATCCAGCACATTTCATTATTTAAGTTTTATCATTAAGCTAATGGGTATCTTTTAGAAAGTTCTTCATATGTTTAGCGCATTTTATTTTGATACCAGACCCATGATAGGTATCTTTTAGAAAGTTCTTCATATGATTAGCATATTTTATTTTGATACCAGACCCATACAAAATAGTTATACATATATAAAGTCTGTTATACGAGTCTTCTACCTTTACTAAATGATATCAGAGTTATAAAGCGCGTGTTTTAATTAAAATATTATAAAAATCGAACGTCGCTGAATACATATTTTTGGCAAGGCCATATATAGAAGGTAGTCATCCGGGGATTTTACGTAGTCATGACGTTAAAGCAAACGTCATTCGTATCCATCTGCCTCCTCCGCCATTGCAGTTAACTGCCACTGCCACCTTCCAAAAAGTTCTAAAATGTACGCCGTTTGTGGTGCAAAATATGAAGTAATTGCTGCTGAACACGATTATGATATTTGTTTC